>JASANE010030207.1:0-19493 GCA_030248225.1 Trileptium ribeirensis | reverse complement strand
AAAGAAGAAATATAAAGAGATAAATAATCACAGCAAATAATATGTCACTGTCCATTAAGGTCCATATGTGTCACTGTCCTTTTGATAAATTTTTACGAGGCCAATAAAAACACATACAAAATAACTAATCAAAAATAAATATAAAAGGTCCATATGTGCCCCATATAATTCATTTGCTAATTATATACGGGGCCAATGGGGCGATGCTATAAAGGAATAACTAAGGATCAAAAAGTAGGATAACAGTAGATTCAGATGCCCACAATATTCATGTGTGCTTCGTAACCAAACTCACGAGAACCACATGTACGTGGAAAACGCTATATTACTTCCAGATTTCATTTGGTGTCATAAAAGCAGCATATAATCGAAAACAGCTTACACTTTCTCGTGGTCGGGCAAATACCGAAGTCACGGTCCAATAAAACAAATTGAGGGCCGTTGCAATGGCGACAGCCAGTAGCCAAAACCAGGAAGTACAAGATGAGATCTCTTTCGAGTAAACAGGGTTGATCATTAGAAGGGACTGAACTGTGTGACGGTGCAAATTGCCAAGAACGCGGACCTAAAAGTAAACCCATTAAAATATAACAGAAAATATTTTTTGTATATAAAACCAACTCAAAGAAAATGTAGAATAAACGTTTCATTGTTGAGTTTACCGGAAGCATTATGAAATAATAATTATTTAAGCAAAAATTAAGTAGATCCAAACCCGTTCTTGAGATTATTCGACGCAAGGCTGACATGGGCGCACCACCCTAGATGAGAGTAGGACTGTCAATCTTGTATAAGCCACACAAGGTTAGTTACACAAAATGTTCTTGCCAAAACTAAATGAGCTAGGAAGGGTGTATAGAACATAAATGTGCATAAAGGGGCAGGGATACACTGTGAGGGTCTTCCCCCAAAGACTATTAAACCCCTTGTCAAGCGCGCCGAAGGCGCACAGAAAATTTTGGCAAATTTTGCAAAATTTTGGAAAACGCAGTTGAAAATTAACAAAATTGTAATTAATGAAACATTCAGCAAAAATGCGAGATCAATTCCGCAAAATTTTATGTTTATGGCAGTCCGATAGTCAAAGTGATATGATTTAATTCGTCTGAAATATAGCGACAGGTACAGACCCTCCGCAAGCATGGTGTTTATGTGCTACCGTATGCAAAGATACTCGTTAACTCGAAATCAGGCATTGGTATATGATAGATACTACTTTATGTACCATAAAATTTGCAGTCAAAAAATCATAATTTTGTTGCAATAAAAATTACAAATTTGTTTGTAGTGCTTGGAAAATTGATGCTGTACAACTTATATCTTTCAAAATATTATTGTAATAGATAAGGTTCAGAAATGGATGCGGCATTATCTAAATACCGCCTCCAGAATTGCTCCCTGGTGGAATTTGTGCACATCTCCAACTGTTCATCAAAATCATGTTTCGGGCAAAAATTAACTCAGTGATGGCTCAAATTTGCCGTCGTTTGGTTATTAAATGATTGATTTGGGCAAACACGCAGGCCGACGCTAGTATGTGAGTGACCTCCTGCAAACTATGGTGCAATTGCTCTACCAAACCGGCGTGAGCGCCCCACAAAATTGGTGTGATGGGAGCACTTGTGGAATGAATACCATTTCAAACTAAATCGTGGCATCGCCCTCAAACATGGTATTTTATTTTCAGATAGAAATATTCTGGAAATAAATTCACTACTCAGCTCGAAGTAATTGCAAAAAATCAGAGTATATATGTGAGGGTGGTACTCCCTCGCCCTGATGGGGTTACCACGATTGCAAATTTGATATTAAGCTTGTAATTGGTTGCATTCGGGAATATACTATCAGCCAAAATGAAAATTTTATTTTGTGCGAAAGGCCCCTTGACATGTGAATGCCCCCAGTTAGAGAGGTGACAGAGTTACATGCAGCCTTAATGCACTACAAAGACGTTAGACAAGTTACGTCGTCTAAGGATTGCGCCTAGTCGGACAAACATTTAAACTAAATTCGGAAAAATTGCGAGAAGAAAATTTTAGCAGGAATTGACAAAAATAGAGTGAAAATCGGCAAAAATAGGGGTAACTAGAAAAAATTTCTCAAAAATTGGCAAAAATTAGCAAAAAACAACGGTAATTAGGAAAATGTTCCGCAAATTAACAAAAAATTTACCACAACCGAAAAAGTTGAAGTGCTTGATAATATCAAGCATTTGCCAACCCCCAAGGACCCCTCCTGTCAAGACCATCTACCCCCTAAGCCAACGGTCCACCGACACCTATAATTCAAACATGGCAATCATGTTTTGAGATTTTCTGGTTTGGGACATTGCCGACAAAGCTCCTTGTCCGGAGCAGTGGGAAAAGCAGTAATGTTCCTTTACACCACTGAACGGCGCAATCCTTAGACGACGTAACTTGTCTAACGTCTTTGTAGTGCATTAAGGCTGCATGTAACTCTGTCACCTCTCTAACTGGGGGCATTCACATGTCAAGGGGCCTTTCGCACGAAATAAAATTTTCATTTTGGCTGATAGTATATTCCGAATGCAACCAATTACAAGCTTAATATCAAATTTGCGATGGTGGTAACCCCATCAGGGCGAGGGAGTACCACCTACATATATACTCTGATTTTTTGCAATTACTTGAGCTGAGTAGTGAATTTATTTCAGAATATTTCTATCTGAAAATAAAAATACAGTGTTTGAGGGCGATGCCACGATTTAGTTTGAAATGGTATTCATTCCACAAGTGCTCCCATCACACCGGTCTGGTAGAGCAATTGCACCATAGTTTGCAGGAGGTCACTCACATACTAGCGTCGGCCTGCGTGTTTGCCCAAATCAATCATTTAATAACCAAACGACGGCAAATTTGAGCCATCACTGAGTTAATTTTTGCCCGAAACATGATTTTGATGAACAGTTGGAGATGTGCACAAATTCCACGAGGAGACTTTAGGGCGGTATTTAGATAATGCCGCATCCATTTCTGAACCTTATCTATTACAATAATATTTTGAAAGATATAAGTTGTACAGCATCAATTTTCCAAGCACTACAAACAAATTTGTAATTTTTATTGCAACAAAATTATGATTTTTTGACTGCAAATTTTATGGTACATAAAGTAGTATCTATCATATACCAATGCCTGATTTCGAGTTAACGAGTATCTTTGCATACGGTAGCACATAACAGCCATGCTTGCGGAGGGTCTGGACCCGCCCAGATTTCATAATGAATGGGTCTACACCAGTTTCGCACGATCGGACTGCCATAAACATAAAATTTTGCGGAATTATCTCGCATTTTTGCTGAATGTTTCATTAATTACAATTTTGTTAATTTTCAACTGAGTTTTCCAAAATTTTGCAAAATTTGCCAAAATTTTCTGTGCGCCTTCGGCGCGCTTGACAAGGGGTTTAATAGTCTTTGGGGGAAGACCCTCACAGTGTATCCCTGCCCCTTTATGCACATTTATGTTCTATACACCCTTCTAGTCATTTGTTTCGGCAAGAAAATTTTGTGTAACTAACCTTGTGTGGCTTATACAGCTTGACAGTCCTACTCTCATCTAGGGTGGTGCGCCCATGTCAGCTTTGCGTCGAATAATCTCAAGAACGGGTTTGGATCTACTTAATTTTTGCTTAAATAATTATTATTTCATAATGCTTCCGGTAAACTCAACAATGAAACGTTTATTCTACATTTTCTTTGAGTTGGTTTTATATACAAAAAATATTTTCTGTTATATTTTAATGGGTTTACTTTTAGGTCCGCGTTCTTGGCAATTTGCACCGTCACACAGTTCAGTGCGTTTTAATGATCAACCTGTTTACCGAAAAGATCTATCTTGTACTTTGGTTTTGGCTACTGGCTGTCGCCATTGCAACGGCCCTCAATTTGTTTTATTGGACCGTGACTTCGGTATTTGCCCGACCACGAGAAAGTGTAAGCTGTTTTCGATTATATGCTGCTTTTATGACACCAAATGAAATCTGGAAGTAATATAGGTTTTACGTACATGTGGTCTCGTGAGTTTTGGTTACGAAGCACACATGAATATTGTGGACATCTAATCTACTGTTATCGATTTTTTGATTAGTTATTCCTTTATATTGCTCCATTGGCCCCGTATATAATTAGCAAAATGAATATATGGGGCACATATGGACCTTTTATTTATTTTTGATTAGTTATTTTGTATGTGTTTTTATTGGCCTCGTAAAAATTTATCAAAAGGACAGTGACACATATGGACCTTATGGACAGCCACTGTTATTTTGTGATTATTTATCTCTTTATATTTCTTCTTTGGGCCCACGAAAATTAGTAAAATGAATATATGGAGCCAGCGGTTGGGATAGGCCAGTTCGCCAGTCACTCAGCTCGAAACCGCCCTGCCTATATGTAGAATTGCTCCAACTGTTCCAACGGTTGCATAATTGAATTTTGTACATAAAGTTTAAAAGGGACGACTGAGTATTTTGATTTTTTGACAATATATAAAGATGAAAACGTGGAACTCTTTTATGCGGAATATATCGTAGAGCCAACGCTACTATGGCTCAGTTAAAAGCGTTATAATGTATGCACATTAGATCTAAATGTAAAATAGTATGAATAATTTTTCAAACTAAAAATATTCGCTCAGGATATGACAAACTTTCCCAGAGACGCGTTGCCAATCATATACGGTTCAAATTACAGCTGCACTCATAGACAATTTGATGAGTATGTAATACATTTAGTTACATAATCGCGGTAAGTGGTGACACACCACCCTCCGACACACACAAGAGCGCATTAATTATGCTATTAAAAAGTGGGGACCGCTTAGAAAATATTTGGGAGTCAGCCTTTTTGGTTTAAAACTATAGTGGCCTGCTCTGAGCTTGCTACGCCTCTATTTACACCTCTTAGTGTTGCTTGCCGTTTCACTAATAAGTCAATCTAATACTTAACGAGTGCAGTAAATCTCTAATACTCAATTCACATATACATATCCACATTATTATGCACATTTATTATTAAAAGTGTTGAATTTCAGCTTATCACGAAATACCTCCGCATCACAGCTGGGCTCAATGACTCTCGTGGAGACACTATCACGGTTCACCGATTTGCGTCGAATGCCCTGCGGCCTGACGGCGTTTTGATTTTGCGGTTTATTTCGGCCCACGCCGGCGATATGGTCTCGATGGAGCTTACTGCTGCGCTCTACAAAGACTACTTGTCGTCGGTTGCTACTCTACCGCACTCAAATGGTGGGGGCGGTATTCAAAGCATCGAAGCTGGCTTGGGCGCTTACGACAAATTTGGAACGACTTCCACGGATACAAGTCATACTTCGGGAAAAATGTCACGACATTCGTCCGACGAGGTTCCCGCGCCGCCGAAGGTTTCGCTTCATCGTAACGGTGGTACATTGGCGCAGTATCTTCCTGAAAAGAAAGCTTTGGATACTGGGCCCGAAGGTTTGAAGATTCCACTGCTTCCGTCCGCACCGACCACTGGGTATCCAGGGCCACCGCCACCGCCTAGCCAACAGCAAGCTACACAACAGCAGCAATCACCTAAGTGGGCTGGTCAGGCCGGATGAATGAGGGTGTTTTAAATTTGTCCATACGGCTTAATGAAATTCTGAATTGGTTTCCAGCTGGTGTACATCGTTTTGGTTAAGCTTAATTTGCTAAAAACAACTCATTTAATCGTTTGCCGTCGCTAATTATTGTTCTTCATGCTTTGGTGAAATATGTAGGTCCTTATATGAAAACCATTTTCTGACCAACATAAAACTTTTTTGATTGACGAAGCATTGTAGTGGAAATGAGGGGAATATCACAGAATTTATGCCATATCTCTAGCACTTTGTTGAAATAGTTGCAAATTTTTTCCGATCTGTTTTGGCGATTTGAAATTTACAATAAATATATTTTAAATACTATATACTGTAAATTTTGAGTGAAATTTTACGTTGAATACAGTTTCAGCACCAGTTTATTGCAGAAATGTTGCATTCTACGGAAGTAGTTTTTTTTATATTTGTGGGTTTATTTGCGTTATAGTTGTATTTACGTTTGTATATAATCAATTATGTTTCTAAACGTTATAAACGAATCTATGCATCATTTGTAATTTTTTTATTACACGTTTTACTGTTAAATATGCACATGGAATGTGCTTTATTTTTACTTTACTTTTTATTTGTTTTTGTAAACATTTTAAAAATATTTGTAAGTGATATGCCTTCATATTATATCGATTTGATATTGTGGGATTGATTCTCTAAAAAGTCTTTATTTACTATATCCCAGCCCACACATTTGCTTTAACAAACAGTTCTCGAATTGCTAGGATAAGACATTCACAATTGTGTCATTTCGGATGATCTTCGTTGCAACCGAAATATTGTTTTAACAAACAGTGTTGTTCTCGAATTGCTAGGATAAGACATTCACAATTGTGTCATTTCGGATGATCTTCGTTGCAACCGAAATATTGTTTTAACAAACAGTGTTGTTCTCGAATTGCTAGGATAAGACATTCACAATTGTGTCATTTCGGATGATCTTCGTTGCAACCGAAATATTGTTTTAACAAACAGTGTTGTTCTCGAATTGCTAGGATAAGACATTCACAATTGTGTCATTTCGGATGATCTTAGTTACAACCGAAATATTGTTTTAATAAACAGTTCTCGAATTGCTAGGATAAGACATTCAAAATTGTGTCATTTTGGATGATCTTAGTTACAACCGAAATATTGTTTTAACAAACAGTTCTCGAATTGCTAGGATAAGACATTCACAATTGTGTCATTTCGGATGATCTTAGTTACAACCGAAATATTGTTTTAACAAACAGTTCTCGAATTGCTAGGATAATACATTCACAATTGTGTCATTTCGGATGATCTTAGTTACAACCGAAGTATTGTTTTAACAAACAGTTCTCGAATTGCTAGGATAAGACATTCACAATTGTGTCATTTCGGATGATCTTCGTTGCAACCGAAATATTGTTTTAACAAACAGTTCTCGAATTGCTAGGATAAGACATTCACAACTGTGTCATTTCGGATGATCTTAGTTACAACCGAAATATTGTTTTAACAAACAGTTCTCGAATTGCTAGGATAAGACATTCACAATTGTGTCATTTCGGATGATCTTAGTTACAACGGAAATATTGCTTTAACAAACAGTTCTCGAATTGCTAGGATAAGACATTCACAATTGTGTCATTTCGGATGATCTTCGTTGCAACCGAAATATTGTTTTAACAAACAGTTCTCGAATTGCTAGGATAAGACATTCACAATTGTGTCATTTCGGATGATCTTAGTTACAACCGAAATATTGTTTTTACAATTTTGCACAAGACCACATACGCTTTGGTACATAAGTTTTCGCTCCATATTGTGTAAATATAAATTTTGTATTTATAAAGTCCCCTTCCACACATACACTTGGCTTCAAGAAATGCGCTATCCCTGTTGCTAAGCGATGACACTCCGGAGAGACTAAGGAATTAGTTTGCGTTTACTTTAAAAAAAGTATATATAGATATTTAGTTGTGTCAACAGTAGTTGCTATCTTATTTGCGTTTGCACGTCGCCCAAAATAATTTCAGCTAAAAGCCATTTTTAATTTTTCTATGTGTGCCAAAGTACATCGCCGCAATTTGCCACAGTGTAGACGCGGAAGACACGAAACATCCGTGACAGGTAATCCTTAACACGCGGCATTTCGTCTCGAACTGCATTGCTTCACTCAAATAGATATATACTATGATATTGGGGAAACTTGTCTGAACTTTAGTTCCACAGAGCCAAGCGTTTGTACCTAATATCTGGTGAAAAAGCAAAAATCTCATGTTCCATCGTGAAGAAGGGAAAATTTTAAATGATCACCCAACGGGAATGCGCTGGACATGATCCGCTAAAGGAGCTGGGACTTAATGATGACCCCAAAATCAGCATGTCTTAGAGGATGCAAACCAAAATTTAGTGTAAATTTTTGTGTTATTTAAGAGGCTAAGTATACTGCATTGTCTCACAAAAATATAACCGATAACAAAGACATCTGGACAGACACAGCCAGCTACCTTAGTTATATATTAATTGGTAAAAATTTTAGTGACTGCAAATTAGAGTAAAATTCCTGATTTTTAGTTTTACCTACGACGGTATATAATATCAAGCTCACTATGTCCCAATTTTTTATCATTTTTGCTTATTTTTTTGCACTTCAATTTTGACTGTTTTTCGCTTTAACTATAAAATATTACCTTTGCTTAGACCTATTACACAGTAATATAACACTATAAATTCGATATATCCATATATATACATATTTCTGCGTTTATTTGTTGATTATTGGTCATTTTACTATCTGTACCTTAATTTATCTCATTTTTAGTAAGCGATGGCTTTTCACCATCTGTTTCATGTTTTTGTTTCCAGCTCATTTCTTCAATAATGTACTGTTCATGTTTATTCAGCGAATAGAATTGGGAAATTTTTTTATGATTTGAACAATTGATTTTATATTTTAAAAATATAAGTGTTGAAAATCGTATATTGAAAATTAGGGATTCCTAAAAATATGATTGATTACGCATAGTGTCACAAACAAAATGTGTATAGTGGTGGGCCTAATCTGTATTAGAGCAGATATGTTTTGGTGCAGCATTATACAGCGTCATTGAGAAACCTCACGAATCAAGCGATATTTGAAAAAAACATTTTGTATTAGGTAGGTACATGAAACTTGGATTAATATTGTTACTGAGCTTTTCATGTTTATTTTATTTGCGCATAACTATTGCCGTTTCAAACTGCGTCTTTACAGCTTCGGTTTGCAGAGTTGTACTGTGAGCGTTGATAATGTTCAAATACCGCAAAATAGTAATAGTAAGAACTGTAATAGCTGTATAAGTTGGAAATTGCAGCCTGTTTTCACAAAAGTACGGTTCGAACTCTTGTCAATACAGAATGAATATTATCTATATTCATGGATTAGATATATATAAAAACTTTAATATAAGAAACATTTCATATTTTTTCTAATATACTATATAGTTATATATAGACATTTAGTTCCTCAAATATTCAAAATTTAACCATATTTATTTAATGTATCTTGTTTGTCGTTAGGTAGTTTGGTGTCGATCCGGGTTTAAATCTTCAAAACCTTGAGAAGTTAAGACTGTTATTTGCACAACGCAGTTTTAGCTGAAATGTTTGCTTGCAATGCGCTTTTAAGATTGGAAACGGAGTCACAACGTATATTGATTAGTGTAACCTTATGACAAACAACAGCTCTAAATGGTTAAGCTACACATCTTTGTTACGTAACAAACACGTCTGAAGGCGTCAGTAGTGTTTTGTGTTTTAGAACTCTTTGTTACACTGCCATTTATTTATATGTATATTGTTATCTTTTTAAACCAGAGCGAACGGAGTTTAGTCAAATAGCGGTTAATTGTGCAAAAAATGATCTCTTTGTGATGCTCATAATTTATCACTGAACTGTGAGATTTGGCATGTAAACGTTTCGAATTTTTTTCAATTTAGCTGTACTTATAGGCTAAATGTTGTTTGGAGCTACTAAATATGGTGAAGAATACAAATATCCATCATATACGGCCTACAACATGAAAAACTGACATGGAAACTTTCAATTTTTTCGACTATTATGATTTTAAAATTTCAGAAGTTTCTTTTTTTGAGTCATTGGGAATAACAGGTTCTAGGGGATCGTGTTATATGTTGAATATAGCCATAGCGAAGACCTTAATGTGTTGCTGGCGTATTTTTGTCTTTCTGGGACAATGGTCGAGGCTTAATAAGTAAGTTCATTTTGGTACGTTTAAGTAGTTACTGAGTTCAGCCACATTCGTTCAGTTTTCCTTCGCCGCCCGTTGTTTATATTAGTTATACATTTTTGATGTTTTTATGTATATGTACTGAAATCAGGCAGGTGCTCGAGTACCATCGGGCTTTCCTATTTGTATAAAATTTTACGTATATATACTTTGCTTATCAATGTCGTTATTTTTCGTTTGTTTAGTATAAACTATATATTGGTAAAAAATAAGTATCGTTCACCCTGGCGACTTGGAGGGTGTTATCTAATTTTTATTTGAAGTAAGCGGGTGCGAAGTTTAGCAATCTTGATGCGCTGGACACCCTTGCTTAATGTTTATGTACTACTATCTACCTTACTCATCTGTCCATTAGAAATATGTTACAGACTTTACCAGAGCCGCGTTAGGGCATCCCGCTAACCCCAAATGAGTGCCCTCACATGCCAAGGGGCCTATAACAAAAATACATTGCATAAAAATCTCTTCGAATCTAAACCGTTACGAGTTCAATATTTTCACATTTGCAACTGTTATATCCCCAAGCGTGGGGGAAGCGACGCACCCATTCACATATTCTGAATTTTTCAATTGCTTGCAGACTGATAAAAATCTCATCGAATCTAAACCGTTAGGAGTTCAATATTTTCACATTTGCAACTATTATATCCCCAAGCGTGGGGGGAGCAACGCACCCATTCACATATTCTGAATTTTTCAATTGCTTGCAGACTAGTGTTTGAATTTGTTTCCTGAAAATTTTTTTAGTGTTCATTTGAGAAATAATACTATGGATTAAGGGGCGGCACTGGGTTACTCATGCCATTCTTTGGACGGGCCACTCACACCACAGTTTAGAAGAGGCCACTCGCATGCTATCGCCGGCACTGGATTTTTACCTATTCTCATAGGCTATGTCACTGTATCATCAGGTTCCGTTTCGGGATAGCATACTCGTCGGATTGGATGCAACATGTAAATGGTTGTAACATGGCTTTTCATGTTTTCAAAAATTCTCGTCACCTGTTCGAACAAATACAAAATGAAAAAGTTGCACAGTGGATACGAATCTTTGAATGCACTACAAGCCATGCTTTCAAATAACTTGCGAGGTATGGCACGGTGACAGTAATTTTTAATATTATATACTCTATATATGTTGGAAATGACATTATTATTCATTTTATGGAATTATTGGGTTTAATGTTATGTTTTAATACACTGACGATTCATCTTACCTCATTTATACGTCTTGACATGTCTTGTATATTCATATTTGATAGGTAAGGTGCTCTATCCGAGCATTGCCTTCAACTCAGCGCAAAAGATCATGATATTGACTTTGTACATTTATCGTTTTAGCTCATTTGTTTGTTTATATGTAATATATATTTACCGCCTTTATGTAATGTATCCAATACTGCAACAGAATACACCACATGTAAATTGACGTCCATGTAAACTCCATATGTCGAATTTTTTTTCGCAGCAGTTTGACCGGAGTTATGCCTCAGTATTTATAAGGTTGATTCTTTACAGCGCTTCTGTGGCGGATAAAATGACCTTTGGCTGTAATAGTCATTACCTCTGTAGTCAATGACAACAAAAACAAAATGTATAATGGTTTTATGTGAAAGTGGTAGCGTTGATGCTGTCTTCCAGCATTCTCCAAAAGAACTGAAACACTGGTAAGTGTCACTGGGACAGTTGGACATTAAGTACATGTATCTTTTCATGTTGCCTTCACCGTATTATATGGTAGTGTCTGTAAAATTCAGCTGGCGGTCCATCCAATGGATCGATCTGACGAATGCTAAATTAATAAAATTGTTTTTTGGTTTTGTAATCCGGGAAGCACCAACCGATACTGGACAGAGTACATTTGAACAGGATATCTGAGTACACCCCTCTCCCAGCAGCCCAATGGCAACGCCATCCGGCTATTAGCCATAAAACGATTAAAGTCTGATTTGATCAAGTGAGAATTTTAATTTATGTTTAGTTCGCCTTCTCATTTATCGTTTGGTATATGAGAATTTAAAATCTGTTTTGTTGATTATAATCTTTTTCGTTTGTACTATGTTATATATTACAATAATCATTTAAATCATTCACTTTCTACAGTTACATTTCGTATCATCTCTACATTGTTTGTTTTTGTTTCAATCTATAAATTGACATATCTGTGTCTTAGTTCGCACAGCGGGTAAATATTATCTCTTGTGGGATTTGTGTCTGAACGAAGACGTCAGTTTGTTGAACAAACGTACAACTTCCACCACTTAGTTCACTGCAATAACTCCATGGTCCAAGATTTCCGGAGTAACTAGATGATACCAAGATATTATAATTTTATAGCAAATTTTATTCAAGAGAAAATCCATGTTGTAAGGAGTTTAGGTCCCCCTGAACCTTCATGGAGGGTCTTCGTGCATTCAGAAAGTTATGATTATTAGAGTTTGGACTGAATCGGCGGACTGAATTTTATAGCAAATTTCATTTAAGAGAAAATCCATGTTGTAAGGAGTTTAGGTCCCCCTGAACCTTCATGGAGGGTCTTCGTGCATTCAGAAAGTTATGATTATTAGAGTTTGGACTGAATCGGCGGACTGAATTTTATAGCAAATTTCATTTATTTTTTTTTTTTCTTTTAGAGAAAATCCATGTTGTAAGGAGTTTAGGTCCCCCTGAACCTTCATGGAGGGTCTTCGTGCATTCAGAAAGTTATGATTATTAGAGTTTGGACTGAATCGGCGGACTGAATTTTATAGCAAATTTCATTTAAGAGAAAATCCATGTTGTAAGGAGTTTAGGTTTCTGTCCCCCTGAACCTTCATGGAGGGTCTTCGTGCATTCAGAAAGTTATGATTATTAGAGTTTGGACTGAATCGGCGGACTGAATTTTATAGCAAATTTCATTTAAGAGAAAATCCATGTTGTAAGGAGTTTAGGTCCCCCTGAACCTTCATGGAGGGTCTTCGTGCATTCAGAAAGTTATGATTATTAGAGTTTGGACTGAATCGGCGGACTGAATTTTATAGCAAATTTCATTTAAGAGAAAATCCATGTTGTAAGGAGTTTAGGTCCCCCTGAACCTTCATGGAGGGTCTTCGTGCATTCAGAAAGTTATGATTATTAGAGTTTGGACTGAATCGGCGGACTGAATTTTATAGCAAATTTCATTTAAGTGAATCCATGTTGTAAGTAGTTTATGTCCCCCTGAACCTTCATGGAGGGTCTTCGTGCATTCAGAAAGTTATGATTATTAGAGTTTGGACTGAATCGGCGGACTGAATTTTATAGCAAATTTCATTTAAGAGAAAATCCATGTTGTCTTTTCTCCTTTTTCTTAAGGAGTTTAGGTCCCCCTGAACCTTCATGGAGGGTCTTCGTGCATTCAGAAAGTTATGATTATTAGAGTTTGGACTGAATCGGCGGACTGAATTTTATAGCAAATTTCATTTAAGTGAATCCATGTTGTAAGTAGTTTATGTCCCCCTGAACCTTCATGGAGGGTCTTCGTGCATTCAGAAAGTTATGATTATTAGAGTTTGGACTGAATCGGCGGACTGAATTTTATAGCAAATTTCATTTAAGAGAAAATCCATGTTGTAAGGAGTTTAGGTCCCCCTGAACCTTCATGGAGGGTCTTCGTGCATTCAGAAAGTTATGATTATTAGAGTTTGGACTGAATCGGCGGACTGAATTTTATAGCAAATTTCATTTAAGAGAAAATCCATGTTGTAAGGAGTTTAGGTCCCCCTGAACCTTCATGGAGGGTCTTCGTGCATTCAGAAAGTTATGATTATTAGAGTTTGGACTGAATCGGCGGACTGAATTTTATAGCAAATTTCATTTAAGAGAAAATCCATGTTGTAAGGAGTTTAGGTCCCCCTGAACCTTCATGGAGGGTCTTCGTGCATTCAGAAAGTTATGATTATTAGAGTTTGGACTGAATCGGCGGACTGAATTTTATAGCAAATTTCATTTAAGGAGAAAATCCATGTTGTAAGGAGTTTAGGTCCCCCTGAACCTTCATGGAGGGTCTTCGTGCATTCAGAAAGTTATGATTATTAGAGTTTGGACTGAATCGGCGGACTGAATTTTATAGCAAATTTCATTTAAGAGAAAATCCATGTTGTAAGGAGTTTAGGTCAACCTGAACCTTAGTGGAGGGTCTTCGTGCATTCAGAAAGTTATGATTATTAGATATTCGACTGAATAGGCGGACTGAATTTTATAGCAAATTTCATTTAAGAGAAAATCCATGTTGTAAGGAGTTTAGGTCCCCCTGAACCTTCATGGAGGGTCTTCGTGCATTCAGAAAGTTATGATTATTAGAGTTTGGACTGAATCGGCGGACTGAATTTTATAGCAAATTTCATTTAAGAGAAAAAATCCATGTTGTAAGGAGTTTAGGTCCCCCTGAACCTTCATGGAGGGTCTTCGTGGCATTCAGAAAAGTTATGATTATTAGAGTTTGGACTGAATCGGCGGACTGAATTTTATAGCAAATTTCATTTAAGAGAAAATCCATGTTGTAAGGAGTTTAGGTCCCCCTGAACCTTCATGGAGGGTCTTCGTGCATTCAGAAAGTTATGATTTGTGTGGCTGTTCTGTTTTTGCTTTCTTTAGAGAAAATCATGTTGGGTTTCGTCCTGACCTTCGTGGGGGTCTTCGTGCATTCAGAAGTATATTATTAGAGTTTGGACTGAATCGGCGGACTGAATTTTATAGCAAATTTCATTTAAGAGAAATCCATGTTGTAAGGAGTTGTAGGTCCCCCTGAACCTTCATGGAGGGTCTTCGTGCATTCAGAAAGTAGGTGATTATTAGAGTTTGGACTGGTATTAAAGTTTGGACTGAATCTTAGAGTTTGAACTGAAGTGGCGGACTGAATTTTATAGCAAATTTCATTTAAGAGAAAATCCATGTTGTAAGTAGTTTATGTCCCCCTGAACCTTCATGGAGGGTCTTCGTGCATTCAGAAAGTTATGATTATTAGAGTTTGGACTGAATCGGCACAAAATTTCTCATGTTAAAATAACCGCAGCAATATCCAAACGGCTTTAATATGATTCGTGTGATTTTGATCACGCGCTGTGTCGTGAGACGTGAGAGTTAATCGCATGATATTGTTGATACCAAGGATATACATAGTATGTATTACATACATAGGACACAACCACTATTATTATCGCCGTATCGGGCAAGTAATTAATATTTTTAGACGGCAATAACTAAGTTTTCGTTTGTTTTGAACATTTTTGTTACTTCGCAAATGCGTTTATTTGTCCGATATAAATGCAGTGATAAGTATATTACTAAATGTCGTAAATACTGCGAAAATGAAACCGAATGAGCCACATTTGAGATGGCAATCGTCAACATCAAAAGCTGAGAGGACGCATTTCATAATGTTACCGGATATAAACTGGTGGGCTGGCAAAATGTTTTCTACTATGTCGACATCATCTTAAGGATATATTTTCAATAAAACTTGAACCAGATCGGACCACCACTCATCGGTCATACCTCGTAGCAATAAAACATTGTGGCACAGGGTGCGGAGTTTTTAATAGTCATTTTCTCTTATCCCACTTACGTTGGCTCATTGTCTACACTATGAGATAGGACTCTAGTTACATATGTGAACAATGAACATTTCATCTAGTTGTCACCATCGTATTATATATATTATCGGCGATCGTTGGATTTGAATTTTGTCCTCTTTGTTAGGTAATCCATGATCAACTACGCCAGAACTGTCAAGAAAAAATATTGACCTGTGCAGTTTACTATAAGAGTATAAAAATTGACAGCATAGATGTTTTTCAATCTATTCACATGTCCTAGTATTATTGAACTCACTTATTTTCAGACGCAAAACAAAAACTAGCTCTGAGTAGTTATTCGATCATGTAGATTGAATTATGACAGAACTTCTAGTGCAAATAACTCTGCTAACCTGATACAGCTTTTAGCAGTTTGATTTCATATATTCCATCATAAATAATTTTATGCGTGAGTAAACTTAAGGCTACCCCGCCAACTATTCTATTTTGTCATTACCGATATCGACTCGCAGACCCTTGTTACGAAAAAAGGTTTACTTTCATTCAGTTTTTCGCCAACCGAAAATTGGCAAAATCAAATTCAAGTGCCAGAAATTAGACCTTATACTCGAACAGAATTTAGGCGGTTTCTATTTGCTGAAATTTTGTTCCCTAATGCATTATCATTTAAATTTGGATTATTCTCTGTGTGCGAACAAATTTAATGCAAAAGTGAGGTCACAATCAAATCGACAAATTTTTGAAATTTTACTTCAATTTTCGCGAACACAAAATGGTTAGATTTCAATCGCTAGTGCTGTGTTTGCGAATAACTGTACGCCGAATTTCAATTGGCCAAAAAGTGTTCCGTAGTAAATTTTGAGCTTGAATAAAAAAGGAATGTTGGCGGGGTCACCGTAAGTTTACCCGCGCATTATTGCTGATATTTGTTTGAGGTAGTATGTTGGCTTCAACGTTAAAGTTGTCATTATACTCGCTGTAACGTTATTTTAATTCTATGTTATAAACAATACCGAGTTCCGAGATCGGAAAATTCCCAGCTACCGTGAAAATAGAACTTTATTTAAATATTATTGGCAAACAACAAAAGAGACAAAACAGCTTAACTCGAAATCCTGAAGTCTAGCTGCGTACTGACCATCTGCACTACAACATAGAATTGACAATTGCGTAGTGACACTGCCGTTGTGCGATTTGACGTTTAATCATTTTTTTGAGCAAATAACATTTACAAACTCTAAATTTTTTGCTAATATTTTCTTATTTCATGGTATCGGCCTGAAGTATTCATTGTATGCCTATTTGGCTCAAATATTGCTGAAGATCAGATGTATATATATTTAAGAGATATATCAGGGAGTAACCGGAATTCGAGTTCCGGTGAAAATCGTGTTCCGGCAAAGGGCAAAAACCATACCGGAACCGGAATTCCGATTTTAAAATTTTGTTTGAAATTTTCCACATCTTTTGCTTCATTCGTGATCCAAACATATGTAATATATATTATACAATAATCAATCTCCAATACAACCAAGCAAAAGAAAAGATTAACCAAGCAATTTGCTGTGTGAAACATAAGTAGGGCACATAATTTTAGTAGGAATTTTTCATAATAACCTGCAGGAGTTTGTTAACAAATCAACGCCAGGTTGATGCTTGTAGCAGCTATTTTGCACATTCAGAAGTCTGTGGGGTATGTTCGAATTAAACCGGTCCAACTCGGTAACAGAGTATGGCTTACGTAGAAGTACTTAGCGTATGTTTTGCTAACATAAATTACGTCAAGCATGAGCCAGTGCGCCCGTAAACTTTGTAAATAGAATTGAAGTAGAAGCACCAGCCTAAATTGAAGTAAACTAACTGTAGTGACCACAGAAATAATAATCGCTTCCAGTGAAACGTCAATTCGCTAGTTAGAATATGATCACAACATACTAACCGATTCAAGCGAGTCCATGGTGTAGTGGTTAGCACATCTGCTGCGCACACGGAAGGCCCGGTGTTCGATTCCGGGGGATCCATTGTTTCGCTTGAGCGACATTTAACAAGAATAGCTAACATAGCTTATACTAACGTTATATGCAACGCAGCCAGAAACTGCTCTCTTGGCAATGAACTGTATTTGCTGAAACTGTGCGTGCAGCATCGTAGTTTGTCTCATTCATAGCATTCGGACTAGAAAATTATCATCATTATCATCTAACTGACGGCTACTGTTTGTCCAACGCTAGCCTAAACAGTGCCTCTCTGACCACTGTTTAATACAGAAGAACATGTAACAAACGTATGTATAGTAAAGGGAGGCGAATTGAGACAGAGCGAAAGGGTGTTTTCTACGCATTGAAGTGTATTCTACGCATTCTACGCAGTGAAAGGCATTTTTGCTCTGGATTTTCAAAAACCGACATATTGATCGATAAATAAACATTATTAGCTTCCTCAGTCTCTTTAAAGTTTCAGAAAGGCAATAATGCCATCGCAATACATTAATTTTAAGGTAAAAGTTATTTTAATGCATTTTAAATCCACTATACCTTCATTTCTTCCTTCATCTGTTTACTATATATAAATTTCGAAGACCAGGTTCCGGATCTGGTCTAAATGGAAGGTTCCTGTTATTCCATGATATATATAGATTCTCTTAAAATTTGTATAATAAGAATTTCATACATTTATTGTGTGACAGTATTTTGTTGCTATTTATATAGGAATTAGCACCAGACAATTGTACGAAGAAGATATCAATTGTGTACCAATTTGTACATTAATGTAATGACTATGTCAACATAAGTTGTAACAAATTAACCACGAAAAATGTATGAAACATACTGCATATTTGTGATAACTGTAAGACAGAATATGTATCATCACTTACATATCGTTGTTATGAATTTACACACACCAATTGCATGATTTGTATGAATTTCAAACCGCATATGATAAATTACATATGATTTGCATGAAGTATCACACAAAATGTATGGTCATTTGCACGTAATTTGTAAGAAATTTCAGATAATAAATATATGTTTTCTAGTGCATAACTTATTTGAAGCTGTATAAAATACACATATTATAACATTGCAAAAGTGCAAAACGTCCATCTACGTAAGAATATTCATACATTATGTGTATTTTATTTCACAGGAATAATTATAAAAATTTATACATCATTTATATCATATTTAACACAACAATATATGTAAATTCATACATTTTAGATTTATTTAATTTCATTCAAATAAATAAAAAAATCAAAAACTAAAGAATATATACAATTCATATATTATGTTTCATACAAATATATATTCATACATTCCATAGGTTGGGGCTCATACAATGTATATATATGCTCAAATTAATACAGTGAATGTGTTGAATTTGATACAGATATACGTGATTATTCGTACATTATGCTGTATATTTAATGCTATAAATGGATAAATTTCAATCAATTAAAATTTTATTTTTATACAAACGAATCTGAAAATTCCGACAAAAGAATGCGCAGCATAAAATTCCATACAAAACTGTTTTGATATTCAGACATTACTAATGTATGAGCTGTCGCAATTAAAATGTGTATGTAAACCAGACCAAAAAATAGTGCATGACATGACACAGTACACATGTATGTATGACATATAATTGTTATTTTTAGGTGGGATCCTTTTATAAGCAGATGCTTAGTCGTATCATAACGAAAATAATAGGCACCAATCATACATCTGTTCATTTTCTGTTACTTAATTGTATTATTTTTGTAACCACAGCCAGTTCGGTGGAACACCGAAAGCTATTATATACTTTGGCAGCGTTTGGCAGCTAAATATTTGTCAAATTCCAAATCTTCAGACTTGTAACAGCTGTGGCCGCTACATTTTTAAAATAGGACCCTTAATGGTAGCACTTAGCTGGGCCGTGAATCTAACGCTGAAAATTTGTTGTTAATTACTATCGCAGAATTTCTTCGTTACATTTATTTGTTTTGGTTTGAACTTGTCACCATTTTTACTCAGGAGAATCGATTGAAATTAAGCAAT
>JASANE010030203.1:0-16419 GCA_030248225.1 Trileptium ribeirensis | reverse complement strand
CTAAGCGCAGCACCACCTGAAAAGTTCGATAGAATTCCCAGTACCCAAAATTTACCTCTACCGATCGACCCAAAGTTAATTGAAATTTGCCCCTATCTAAAATATGCTATTTTGGACCAATTTTCAAGCTGGGGTATATTCGACCCAATGGTGATATAAACGCCCCCATAGACCTTTACCATGAATTAGGATAAAAACTACCTAAAAATTCGCCTAAGCTTATTGGTATCCAGCATTGGCTCTTATTAAACGATCTGAAGTTGGCAGAAACTCGCCCCTATCTGAAAGACGCTATTTTGGGCCAAATTTGAGCCCCCGCATCTGAACTACCCAACGTAGGAGAAATGTCCTTTTGGGATTGTTAAATAGCCCGAGAACTGGACTATCCCCTTAGGTAATTAACACTGGAAAACCGGCGTTAGCCGTTGTAGTAATCTCTAAACGTGTACTAAAACCCCCCCCCCCCCATTGAGCACACAATTTGGACACAGATTAGACCGTTCTTGTTCTAAGGACAGTAAGTGGTAGATATGACCCACATGTCTCAGTATACAATCTGTTAGTTGGACTACCCCAATGACAATTCAGTCTTGGGAAATTACTCGCCCTTACACGGATACACCGTCGTCTGAATAATCTTAGCTGTACGCGTGTGGCTACCTTGTCGTGTAATGGTTGACTTTCTTGGCCGAAAAGCTGAAGTCGAGTAGCCCGTAGTGGGAAAGTCCCAACAGAAAGGCGTTGAGCAAATTAACCTGGAAATACCCTCAGGCCATACAAACAGTTGTAACGTCATTTCCAACCAACGAACATTTCCATCATGGTCAGTTAAGTATCCTCAGTTAAATAACAAAATCTTAAAAGTTACCTGAGTTACTTATTTCATAGAATAGTGGTCATCGACTATAGCCTAAACTGAAAGATTAGACGACGTCCTTAGCGACAGGACAAATAACCGACCGGGAAGTCCTTACAGCTGGCACCAATGATTGGAAGGTCAAGCGTTGCGGCAATGAAGCGCTTTCTTTGGGCCCAGCTTGTTGTGATGGTAATGATAGGTCGTCCACGTGTTTAATCTCAACTCCACTTGGGTGACGCACTTCACGCTGTTGGCGGTAACCCTGATCAGTTGGATAAGGAAAAGTCATGCTAGGAACTAGGATCGACCCAGCATAACAGGTTAGAGGTTGAACATTGGCAATCAAAAATCTAAAGCTTCTGACTGCATTTCGTCCATCGGATCGAAATCCGGCCGAGAAGGCGAAATTCTGCATGGCGCCTGATCTTCCGCCGTAAATTGAATTAGGATGTAAAATTATATCATGGGATTTAGGCTAAAATCTTAGCCTCCGTAGCGTCCCTTAAGAGCCTTAGGCCCACCGGGGAAAAAAGAAGAGGCATCGGCCTCTCACCTGAGCTTCGAGAGCTCTAAACTGTGAGGGCGCGAGCTCTCGCTCCCAGTAAATGAACGCATCACGAAGCAAGCTCACGCGAGTGTCACGATCCACCCTTCGCGTACCGTGGTACGAACACCCAGTCCTACCTTCGTCATTAAACTTGAGCCAGCGATAAGTGCTATCACTTTCTCCACGTTTCGGCTAGTACATCGATAGTGGGTAAGTGAGAATTTACTAACACGCATTATTCGTTCAATCGCTTCGTAAGCCCCGTAGCGTGCTCAAGACTGGGCAGTTGGAACCTCTTAATTAGCATCGGGTCGCGCCCAGCCAATATCACTGCAAGATCAACAGTCCCATGCAACGAACCTTTGCAAAGTGATCCATTTAAAATGCGAATTAATACAGCGAACGAATCCGCAATTTACTACAGAAACCAGACAATCGGCGTAACAGATATTGCGTTCCAACCTCCTCTTATACAAAATTTGACTTCCACTGCCTTTACCACCTGCCTTCCACTTGAAAATACCAGCTATCGAAAAATGGCGACCCGAAAACATATACCGGTCTGGCATACCATACACTTAGTAATTTTAGCATCTCCACTTTATATAGCTAGTTTTTGTATCAGAAATATTTTACTCCAAACCTGTTTAAATCGTTGCTAAAAACCTGTTTGTATTTTATATAACGGAACATATTTCTATTTATATAACCAACTACTTAGTGTGAATAGCGATAAACGCACTGGCTTTGTGCTATATACATGCTGCTGCAGTCTGTCACCAAAGTAACTTGGATCTCGTTTTATTCCTGCTTGTCCTTTTAGTTTAATAGTTTATCCGTTACGAACACCAATTTTAAATCACAGCGTTTAAAAAATTAAGCGACGTTTCATACTACGTGTCAGCAGACACCATGTCCACTTTTCGTTATGTCCGCGGTCAGATCCCGAATTTTCATTATGTTCTAATGTGATGTAAATCATTACTTTTATAGTAACAGCAGTGATTGCCCATGTTTAACAGCACTGAACATCATCCGCATATTCCGATGCAAAATAGCTCAATAAATAGTAATACTCACTGTACTAATCACTTTAAGCACACTTCACAAAAAACAAATATACGAGGTTACAGCATTAATAACATTTTGATAATGGCATGAAAACTATCGCCATAATCATTAAATCTAAAAAAGGTCAGACGCAGCAAATAGCCCTGGGTATATGCGTTTCGACTGGGTCCTACTGTTCGACGCCAATTTGAAGATTTTATACATTTTAATAATAAAAATATTTTAAAAATATGATCGATAGTCTCGGCATTTACATACGGTATAACTTAACTGGCCCATGATACTGCCAAATGTGCGGCCGTGATATGGTTATGAAACGACCAACTTAGCGCCGAGTTTGAAACCAGTTGCTGAATGTTTTTCGCCGAAACACGCCAAACGTCGTCTTTAATCGAGTACTGGTAAGTTCCAGCAACTAGTGTTCTCTAAAATTTGTCTACAAATTAGACTTAAAACCTTGTTACAACAAAGTTCATGCACTTCGCGAGTGAACATTTTATTATAACCTTGAACTCTTACGCTTGTTCGACGACAGATTACGGATGATTGTGCTGTACTAGCTTAACCCGACGAATACTGCACGATTGCACGTATTCTATGCTGTTGTTCGCTCGTATTATGATAAGCCTTATGGATCCGAGAATACAGCTCCGACATAACTCAATGTTAATGAGACTTTTACCAGAGAGTTCGGAGTTCGATACGTCGCGGCAACCAATAATAGTTCATCGATAGTTAAAAAGTAAATTAATTCAGGAAGTACATAAAACGTTAACGGGCAAATCACCATGAATCCGACTTAAAACATTTGTCTTCACATTTTGGATTTAAACCTTCTTGCAGGGAAAGCAGATTTCAACCTACTTATCTGGCATTATCATCATATTGATTTATCCAACATAAACAGAAAGTAAATAAAAACAGTCATAATAATAATAACACAACGATCTTCTCTCCGGCACCGTCAGCCAATTAACTTGGTCCTAATTTGAATTTTGAAACAACGACCGTGTGAATTCTTCGTAGTCGAGTGCTCCTTGAATAGACCTACCGGTCATTGGATCGGTGTACGGCTTCATGTGTTTCAAACAGTATTCGGCTTGTTCGGGGGTCAAATTCTAAAAAAATCATTATAGTCCACCAGCCGCTGGCTCAAAAATGGGCGAAATGTATATACTCGCTATAACATTGCCGATCGATTTTGTCTGTATTGCTCAAATTTTTGGGAACCTCAATCCTCTTTAGATTCATAAGACATTAGTAAAAATTTCCACATCACTGTTTTTGGGCATGGTTCATGCAACTTCGATATTTAGGGATAAGCCTGACATGGTATTATAATTTTGGACAAAAACAAGAATCATATTCTAAAAATCTATATTGTTTCTTGGTTATAATAAAAATCCGCTAAAACATTTCAAGCTTAACATACACCAACCGCGTCAACCCTGGGTGCGTCCCCTCCAATTTTACTATTACTACAATTTTCGATAACCATAGATTGCTAGAATGCCAAACAATTTCAAAAAGTATACTGTTTCTACGAAACATAAGGTCTTGGATAGAATATTAATTTACACATATTAGAATGAATGTACAGCGAAGTATGAAATTTCACTATACGAGCTCTTATAATAACCAATGCGACCAAATAAAGGCACAGAATGAAATAATACGCTTCCAACCGAGTTGCAGGATACTAAGTCCGACCAAGGGCCAGCATGATGCCCGAGTAAACTTAAACCGAGCCCACCGACCATCCTATTTTGTAATAACCGATAGCGCATCGAAAACCGTTGTTACGAAACAAATGCGGAAATTTTATCGATTTTTCGATAGCAGAAAACTAGCAAAATCAGAAGAAACAAGCACCAAAAATTACACCTTGTGTTCGAGCAGAATTTCGACGATTTCGAAATTGCAGTAAAAACTTATCTAATGCCTATCAACTTTTGATTTCTATTTATCTCTGTTCGCGAACAAATTTAACGAATACTGGCATCACAGCTTGTCGTTCGCAAAAAATTCGGTAATTTTCGCGAACACAAATTTGCTGGATTACTATCGCAGAGCTGTGTGTTCGCAAACGGTTCTCCAAAAAATGTTCGCTAACTAGTAACTCTATCGAGATTGCACAACGTAGTGAAGCATTGGTACACCTACGCCTTTTCATTTTACTACGAAATAAAACCATCCAGAGAAGGAAATTCGATAGTTATGATAAAAATAACCTTGCTTCCGTGAAGGGTACTAAAATACCCTCATTTTGACCTCTGACCCCGAACCATGGGCCGTCATACTCCTGTACCCATGGAACCATAGGTCGAAGAGCAAAATCGGCACCGGCAATGAGTTTCCCATGCCCGAAAACCCCCAGGTAAAATTTATCAGCCGCCCAAAACATCAGAACAAATTTTCAAATTTTGGGTCTAGGAACCGTTGGGGCGCCATACCCCCGTACCTCAAACCCCATAAATCCAGAACCGGAGCCTTAATCGAAAAACAAAAAAGAGGCATCGGCATTTATCATTTTACTATGAAACAAAACCATCCAGAGAAAAAATTCGTTAGTTAAGATAAAAATAACCTTGCTTTCGTGAAGGGTACTAAAATGGGGCAAAAAACCCACATTTTGACCCCTGACCCCGGAACCAGACCGCAAATCAAAAAACGTTCGGGGATGTACACGGTAAATCGACTATGATGGTTCGAATGAGCCCAAGATCATGAAAATCGGTTAAGGCGTTCTGGAGTTATGGCCGATCACACACACGGAATTTGATTTCACCCCTGCAACAAAACAATCTCCACTACGTTTCACTACGTTCTGACAAATTTTTTATTGAAATAGCCTGGGCTCTCTATTCGCTTAAAATTCTGCCAGGGGGCATTAACCAGCGGCTGCCCTGGGTCCAGACCGGGGAGGCGGGGGCCGATTTTGCCAAAGACAAAACGGTTAAAAATCGTGTCAAAAACACTGCCAAAACGGTTTTGATGGAGAGAAAAAGCGATTTTGAAGCGAATTTTGACAAAATATGCGAAATTTTTCGCTTCAGTACGTAATTATAGTACAAATTTCGATCAATATTTTTTAGGGGGATCCGGGGGAGCCCAAAATTTTGCCAGGGGAACTGAACCGGGGGACAGCGATTCTGAAACCAGGGGGAACGAAAAATTCCAGGTCCCCCACCCCCCAATTTGGAAAGCCCACATAGCAAAATAAGATTATTGCTGGGGGAGTTTTACTGTCGCATGAGTAAAAACGACCCAATATTTTGCGCTCCGCTCTACACGTTGTCCGTTAACACCGAAAGCGTTTGGTATAGAAACAAAATCATACAGTAGCAATATCAATGACTTTTGTTGCATGGAGCACGCAATAGAAATTTTGTGCGTTTGTTAGATCGTTGCTATCCACTCGAGGCTAGACAGTTCGAAAAAACCGTACCGCGTAAACTTCTTCGGCAGTAACGTAAGGTCGATATTCGGCCGACAGTGCACGGAACGCGTTTTCGATTTCTCGGAGCTTTGAACATTTTCTTGTCTCGCGGCTAATCATAAACGCCATATAGTCTTGCAAAGTCAGCCAGCCGTCCCCTGAAAATACGGTAACGCCGCAGCAACGGTATTCAAGCAGTGACACACACTAACAATTATTAGCACGATTCATTCCACGATTTTATCTTTTATTACAATTAGGCACAACAAGTCGATTTGACATATTACTACTATCATGATCTCATAAAATGGATGCTTCCATATATGGTTATAACAATCTGACAAATGCGATAAAGCAATGGCTCGTAAGAGCGGAATGTTAAGCTGTATAATTTAACTTTAATTTACTTTCCAGCAATGTTCTATATTTTCACGAGGATCAACAAAATATCGCAACACAGTATTTACACCAGATCGCAAATTGACTTCAATAAATTAGATTAACATAAGCTGAAATCTTACAGGCTAAGCAGAGTTTCAGGGCGGGGCTACACCCTGACGCCTCAGAAACTCCTTTCCTAAGTCTGAGTCCCCGCCCGGGTACACCCCGCGTGACGAAGACAAAAAGTGTCCTCGAAAATCGACGAGTTTTGGCAAAATTTGGTAACAGGATAAAAAATTAGCAAAAATGTTTCGCCCCAGAAGGCTCGTTTACTTTCAGACTCCCCTGGAGAACCTCCGCCCTGTGTCATGATCTTTGATCGTTACCGCCCCTGGCAGAATTTTAAGCGAATAGAGAGCCCAGGCTATTTCAATAAAAAATTTGTCAGAACGTAGTGAAACGTAGTGGAGATTGTTTTGTTGCAGGGTGAATCAAATTCCGTGTGCGTGATCGGCCATAACTCCAGAACGCCTTAACCGATTTTCATGATCTTGGGCTCATTCGAACCATCATAGTCGATTACCGTGTACATCCCCTAATGTTTTTCTATTGCGGTCGGTTCCGGGTCAGGGGTCAAAATGTGGGTTTTTTGCCCCATTTTAGTACCCTTCACGAAAGCAAGGTTATTTTTATCTTAACTAACGAATTTTTTCTCTGGATGGTTTTGTTTCATAAGTAATCTTATAAATGCCGATGCCTCTTTTTGTTTCGATTAAGGCTCCGGTTCTGGATTTATGGGGTTTGAGGTACGGGGGTATGGTGCTGAACTGTTCGTATAATCTAAAATTTGAAAATTTGTTCTGATGTTTTGGGCGGCTGATAAATTTTACCTGGGGGTTTTCGGCATGGGAATGTCTTGCCGGTGCCGATTTTGCTCTTCGACCATGTCGAGCTGGGGTAATAGGAGTATGACGGCCCATGGTTCGGGGTCAGAGGTCAAAATGAGGGTAGTTTTAGAATCCTTCACAATGGAAGCAAGGTTATTTTTATCATAACTATCGAATTTCCTTCTCTGGATGGTTTTATTTCGTAGTAAAATGAAAAGGCGTAGGTGTACCAATGCTTCACTAGTCGTGAATCTCGATAGAGTTACTAGTTAGCTGAACATTTTCTGGAGAACCGTTTGCGAACACACAGCTCTGCGATAGTAATCCAGCAGGATTTGTGTTTGCGAAAATTACCGAATTTTTTGCGAACGACAAGCTGTGATGCCAGTATTCGTTAAATTTGTTCGCGAACAGAGATAAATAGAAATCAAAAGTTGATAGGCATTAGATAAGTTTTTACTGCAATTTCGAAATCGTCTGAATTCTTGCTCGAACACAAGGTGTAATTTTTGGTGCTTGTTTCTTCTGATTCTGCTAGTTTTCTGCTATCGAAAAATCGATAAAATTTCCGCATTTGTTTCGTAACAACGGTTTTCGATGCGCTATCGGTTATTACAAAATAGGATGGTCGGTGGGCTCGGTTTAAGTTTACTCGGGCATCATGCTGGCCCTTGGTCGGACTTAGTATCCTGCAACTCGGTTGGAAGCGTATTATTTCATTCTGTGCCTTTATTTGGTCGCATTGGTTATTATAAGAGCTCGTATAGTGAAATTTCATACTTCGCTGTACATTCATTCTAATATGTGTAAATTAATATTCTATCCAAGACCTTATGTTCTTCGTAGAAACAGTATACTTTTTGAAATTGTTTGGCATTCTAGCAATCTATGGTTATCGAAAATTGTAGTAATAGTAAAATTGGAGGGGACGCACCCAGGGTTGACGCGGTTGGTGTATGTTAAGCTTGAAATGTTTTAGCGGATTTTTATTATAACCAAGAAACAATATAGATTTTTAGAATACTGATTCCTTGTTTTTGTCCAAAATTATAATACCATGTCAGGCTTATCCCTAAATATCGAAGTTGCATGAACCATGCCCAAAAACAGTGATGTGGAAATTTTTACTAATGTCTTATGAATCTAAAGAGGATTGAGGTTCCCAAAAATTTGAGCAATACAGACAAAATCGATCGGCAATGTTATAGCGAGTATATACATTTCGCCCATTTTTGAGCCAGCGGCTGGTGGACTATAATGATTTTTTTAGAATTTGACCCCCGAACAAAGCCGAATACTGCTTTGAAACACATGAAGCCGTACACCGATCCAATGACCGGTAGGTCTATTCAAGGAGCACTCGACTACGAAGAATTCACACGGTCGTTGTTTCAAAATTCAAATTAGGACCAAGTTAATTGGCTGACGGTGCCGGAGAGAAGATCGTTGTGTTATTATTATTATGACTGTTTTTATTTACTTTCTGTTTATGTTGGATAAATCAATATGATGATAATGCCAGATAAGTAGGTTGAAATCTGCTTTCCCTGCAAGAAGGTTTAAATCCAAAATGTGAAGACAAATGTTTTAAGTCGGATTCATGGTGATTTGCCCGTTAACGTTTTATGTACTTCCTGAATTAATTTACTTTTTAACTATCGATGAACTATTATTGGTTGCCGCGACGTATCGAACTCCGAACTCTCTGGTAAAAGTCTCATTAACATTGAGTTATGTCGGAGCTGTTGCTCGGATCCATAAGGCTTATCATAATACGAGCGAACAACAGCATAGAATACGTGCAATCGTGCAGTATTCGTCGGGTTAAGCTAGTACAGCACAATCATCCGTAATTTGTCGTCGAACAAGCGTAAGAGTTCAAGGTTATAATAAAATGTTCACTCGCGAAGTGCATGAACTTTGTTGTAACAAGGTTTTAGTCTAATTTGTAGACAAATTTTAGAGAACACTAGTTGCTGGAACTTACCATTACTCGATTAAAGACGACGTTTGGCGTGTTTCGGCGAAAAACATTCAGCAACTGGTTTCAAACTCGGCGCTAAGTTGGTCGTTTCATAACCATATCATTGCGGCCGCACATTTGGCAGTATCATGGGCCAGTTAAGTTATACCGTATGTAAATGCCGAGACTATCGATCATATTTTTAAAATATTTTTATTATTAAAATGTATAAAATCTTCAAATTGGCGTCGAACAGTAGGACCCAGTCGAAACGCATATACCCAGGGCTATTTGCTGCGTCTGACCTTTTTTAGAATTAATGATTATGGCGATGTTTTCATGCCATTATCAAAATGTTATTAATGCTGTAACCTCGTATATTTGTTTTTTGTGAAGTGTGTTGAAGTGATTAGTACAGTGAGTATTACTATTTATTGAGCTATTTTGCATCGGAATATGCGGATGATGTGCATTGCTGTTAAACATGGGCAATCACTGCTGTTACTATAAAAGTAATGATTTACATCACATTAGAACATAATGAAAATTCAAGATCTGACCGCGGACATAACGAAAAGTGGACATGGTGTCTGCTGACACGTAGTATGAAACGTCGCTTAATTTTTTGAACGCTGTGATTTAAAATTGGTGTTTCGTAACGGATAAACTATTAAACTAAAAGGACAAGCAGGAATAAAACCAGATCCAAGTTACTTTGGTGACAGACTGCAGCAGCATGTATATAGCACAAAGCCAGTGCGTTTATCGCTATTCACACTAAGTAGTTCGTTATATAAATAGAAATATGTTCCGTTATATAAAATACAAACAGGTTTTTAGCAACGATTTAAACAGGTTTGGAGTAAAATATCTGATACAAAAACTAGCTATATAAAGTGGAGATGCTAAAATTTGTAAGTGTATGGTATGCCAGACCGGTATATGTTTCGGGTCGCCATTTCGATAGCTGGTATTTTCAAGTGGAAGGCAGGTGGTAAAGGCAGTGGAAGTCAAATTTTGTATAAGAGGAGGTTGGAACGATATATATGCTACGCCGATTGTCTGGTTTCTGTAGTAAATTGCGGATTCGTTCGCTGTCTGAGCGCATTTTAAATGGATCACTTTGCAAAGGTTCGTTGCATGGGACTGTTGATCTTGCAGTGATATTGGCTGGGCGCGACCCGATGCTAATTAAGAGGTTCCAACTGCCCAGTCTTGAGCACGCTACATTTTTTACGAAGCAATTGAACGAATAATGCGTGTTAGTAAATTCTCACTTACCCACTATCGATGTACTAGCCGAAACGTGGGGAAGTTGATATTACTTATCGCTGGCTCAAGTTTAATGACGAAGGTAGGACTGGGTGTTCGTACCACGGTACGCGAAGGGTGGATCGTGACACTCGCGTGAGCTTGCTTCGTGATGCGTTCATTTACTGGGAGCGAGAGCTCGCGCCCTCACAGTTTAGAGCTCTCGAAGCTCAGGTGAGAGGCCGATGCCTCTTCTTTTTTCCCGGTGGGCCTAAGGCTCTTAAGGGACGCTACAGAGGCTAAGATTTTAGCCTAAATCCCATGATATAATTTTACATCCTAATTCAATTTACGGCGGAAGATCAGGCGCCATGCAGAATTTCGCCTTCTCGGCCATCGATCCGATGGACGAAATGCGGTAGAAGTTTTAGATTTTTGATTGCCAATGTTCAACCTCTAACCTGTTATGCTGGGTCGATCCTAGTTCCTAGCATGACTTTTCCTATTCCAACTGATCAGGGTTACCACAACAGCGTGAAGTGCGTCACCCAAGTGGAGTTGAGATTAAACACGTGGACGACCTATCATTACCATCAAGAGAAGCTGGGCCCAAAGAAAGCGCTTCATTGCCGCAACGCTTGACCTTCCAATCATTGGTGCGGCTGTAAGGACTTCCCGGTCGGTTATTTGTCCTGTCGCTAAGGACGTCGTGTAATCTTTTAGAGTAGGCTATAGTAGATGACCACTATTCTATGAAATAAGTAACTCAGGTAAGCTTAAGATTTTGTTATTTAACTGAGGATATTTAACTGACCATGATGGAAATGTTCGTTGGTTGGAAATGACGTTACAACTGTTTGTATGGCCTGAGGGTATTTCCAGGTTAATTTGCTCAACGCCTTTCTGTTGGGACTTTCCCACTACGGGCTACTCGACTTACGAGCTTTGGGCCAAGAAAGTCAACCATTACACGACAAGGTAGCCACACGCGTACAGCTAAGATTATTCAGACGACGGTGTATCCGTGTAAGGGCGAGTAATTTCCCAAGACTGAATTGTCATTGGGGTAGTCCAACTAACAGATTGTATACTGAGACATGTGGGTCATATCTACCACTTACTGTCCTAGAACAAGAACGGTCTAATCTGTGTCCAAATTGTGTGCTCAATGGGGGGGGGGGGGGTTTGGCATCAAGTTTAGAGATTACTCCAGACGGCTAACGCCGGTTTTCCAGTGTTAATTACCTAAGGGGATAGTCCAGTTCTCGGGCTATTTAACAATCCCGGAGGGGCATTTCTCCTACGTTGGGTAGTTCAGATGCGGGGGCTCAAATTTGGTCCAAAATAGCGTCTTTCAGATAGGGGCGAGTTTCTGCCAACTTCAGATCGTTTAATAAGAGCCAATGCTGGATACCAATAAGCTTAGGCGAATTTTTAGGGTAGTTTTTATCCTAATTCATGGTAAAGGTCTATGGGGGCGTTTATATCACCATTGGGTCGAATATACCCCAGCTTGAAAATTGGTCCAAAATAGCATATTTTAGATAGGGGCAAATTTCAATTAACTTTGGGTCGATCGGTAGAGGTAAATTTTGGGTACTGGGAATTCTATCGAACTTTTCAGGTGGTGCTGCGCTTAGACTATAGTAAGAGTCCTCTATCCTACTCTTAGATCGAGTACGGGTCAACATTAAACATGGTTTACAATCACGTTTCCGCTTTTACCTTGGTTATTTCCATTAAATATTATTTGGAATCTAACGAGCCTTACTTTATCAGTGAAATCATACAAGACGGAACCTACAATGAACTGGCAAGTAGGGCCCGAAATTCAGACCCGGTCCTTTCTTTCTTCGCTTTGCCCAGCTTATGTCTCCGATCCCCGATGCAGTGTTGTGTCACTGTGTTGCTGCTTGTGTGTTGTTGGAATACAGTGCAATTTCCACTGCATTGTGTTTGCTCAAAGGCTGGTAATTTTGATATTTCCTCGAAACGTTCGAGGGATAAGGACGAGGATGGAACTCTCTCATCGTGTGAGCAAAAGCCTATGATGACAAAGGGAGAGAGAAAGAGAAATCTGAATGCAAATTCCAAACCCAATGTACATATCTGAGCTGTGAATATATGTACGACCTAACGCTTCACAATGCCGCAATAAAAGTAAAGTCCTAAAATTCAGCGATCAAGTCACTCTGATAAAATTTGAAGGTTTTGCTCTCGTCGGGTCTGAGGGAGAACTTTTCCCAGATCCGAGCAAATTTCAGAGGGTGGGGGGCGCATGCTACAAGTCGTATTTTGTTTTCGATTTGTACCTAAGCTTAGTGCTGTCATTATTTTGGGCCATTTCACGTCCCAAAGTCTTATTCGCGATTTACTACGACGTGTATGTCCTCCCTGAATACTTGCCAGTTCACGATATTTTTATAAACGAATTCTAGTTATTGGTTTGATACTACGGATGATGCCAATCATGTTATATGGAAAGCAGCACCGAGGCTCAACTGATTCTTTAACCTAAGAACGATGTGTTCTACACCTGAAAAGTGTCTTTAAGCAGACGAATCTATCCAAAACAACGTTAGTAATCCAAGGGGTTGCAAATTAGTGTAATTCTGACTCATAAACGATGATCGGTTTTATATCTAACCGGCGGCCCCTACAAGTTTATGGGGCATTTAAGATTACTTGAGTGCGCTTTGTCTCTACTTTGTTCCACAGTGAAGCGTGACTGTATGGCATATTGGCACAGTCAAGGCTGGCTATCAGTTTTGTCCTAAGGTTATAGAAAGCTCTATATAATGTTTACATAGTTAGGGGGAACCATGTGGGACAAATTTACTCGTTTAGCCTGACTGTTATAAATAGCTATAAAAGAACAGATATGGTAATTTCCCCCCAAGTAACCCTGAGGGGCGTTACGTTATAAAAAAGAACAGCTTAGAGTGGGGGGTTCGGGGGCGGCAGCCCCCCGACTTAGGCTTAGTGTATGTGTCATATAAGGACCTTAGCTTAGGCTAAGACTAAGGCTTAGGCTTAGTATATCGAGAACGGCATGGCCTACATTTTATTTACACCCCTCAGGGTTACTTTGGCCGTAATTTTTATATTATGTAATATCTTTATTATTATATTAATGACAATTCAAATTTCGGCAGCTGTCCAACACGGTTAATTTCTATTTTAGTAGCTATTCAGCGCGGGAATTTAAAATTTTGAGCTATCCCACGCGGTAAATTTAAACTTTCGCAGTTCTCCAGCGCGGGAAATTCAAATTTTGGCAGATTTCCAACGTTTAAAATCAAATTTTGGCAGCAGCTCAGCGCCTACAATTCAAATTTTGGCAGCCGTACTACACGGTAAATTTAAATTTTGGTAGTTCTCCAGCGCGGCATATTCAAATTTTGGCAGCAGTCCAACGCGGTTAATTTCTATTTTAATAGCTATTCAGCGCGGGTATTTAAAATTTTGAGCTGTCCCACGCGGTAAATTTAAATTTTCGCAGTTCTCCAGCGCGGCAAATTCAAATTTTGGCAGATTTCCAACGTTTAAAATCAAATTTTGGCAGCAGCTCAGCGCCTACAATTCAAATTTTGGCAGCCGTACTACACGGTAAATTTAAATTTTGGTAGTTCTCCAGCGCGGTAAATTCAAATTGGCAGCTGTCCAACGCGATAAATTCAAACTTTGGCAGCAGCCCGGTGTGAGAATTTCAAATTTTGGCAGCCGTACTACACGGTAAATTTTAATTTTGGCAGTTCTCCAGCGCGGCAAATTCAAATTTTGGCAGCAATCCAAAGCAGTTAATTTCTATTTTAGTAGCTATCTAGCGCCGGAAATTGAAATTTTAGCAAAATTTATAATTTGGCGGCTGTCCAACGAGGTAAATTCAAATTTTGGCAGCTGTCCAACGTAGAAAATTCAAATTTTAGCAGCTGTCCATCGCGATAAATTCAAACTTTGGCAGCAGCCCGGCGCGAAAATATCAAATTTTGGGAGCTGCCCAGCGCGGTAAATTTTAATTTTGGCAGTTCTCCAGCGCGGCAAATTCAGATTTTGGTAGCAATCCAAAGCATTTACTTTCTATTTTAGTTGCTATCCAGCGCCGGAAATTGAATTCTAGCGAAATATATAATTTGGAGGCTGTCCAACGAGGTAAATTCAAATTTTGGCAGCTGTCCAGCGCGCACAATTCAAATTTCGGCAGCCGTCCAACGCGGTAAATTTAAATTTTGGCATTTTCCAGCGCGGAAAATTTAAATTTTGGCAGCAGTCCAACGCGGTAAATTTAAATTTTGGATGCTATCCAGCAGTAGAAATGCAAATTTTAGTAAAATACAAAATATGGTAAATGTCCAACCTGTAAATTCAAAATTTGGCGGAAGCCTAAGCTTAACATTATACCTAATGCAGTGTTACATCATATACAGTGCGCCCAGACTATACAGGACAGGTATATGGGTACAAGCTCGCTCGTGTACAAAACCTGACACTGTAAATAAGTTGCTATTTATGTCTTCATAGTTGGTTTTCACTGTTTTAAGACAATGTGATAGTGGCATCTGACTATTGGACAAAGCTAAGTCAGCTTGCACTCAATTTAATGTAAATGCGCCATTGGGTAGTCCTAGTAAGGTTTAACATTTTGCGAAACTTTTTGTACACAGTCTGACAAAAAACCGATGCAATAAACAAACAACATATTGTGCCTCCGATCTATCTCGTGTTATACAAAAAGGTGTGTTCCTACGCTTTTGATGATGACACGCCGATTTTGATGATGCCTATTTTGGGTATTTTGCAATGCACATTGGTTTGATTCCAAATGCGTCCATGGTTCGAAGAGAAATGGTGTGGCCGAAGCTTTAGCAAAATTCCTTGCCGCTCTGAGGCGACATTTTTGTATGATGTCAACGCCATTAAACTGCTGGGGTTGCACGCGATCCTTGGGTGTATTTGGAAATCGCGATATCTGGACGCAATTTTTGAGATTCTCAGATTTCCTCGATTCGAAGTATAGATTAATTATAAAGTATAGCATACTTCAGACTAAGGGGCAATGGTATTGCTATGTGTTATTTTAAAGGACTAAATTCAAGTCTACAAAAAAGAAGTTTGTTCCAAAAATGCGAACTTAATATCATCCAGTACATTGGAAAATTATCAAGACAGTGCACGAAATCAATGTATAAATGCGAATTATACAAAATAAGCAAGAACACGAGCAAAGCAGAAAGCATATTGATCAAACAGTGCCAAGCCAAACTAGAAAACCCTTCAATTAAAACGTATTTCTGATAAGCTCGAGTTTACGGGGTTCTAGGATTTCCACAGGGGCCCTGGCACGGTGCCCCGCCTCGACGCAAAGGCCGGGCCTCGATCTCTCAATTTTCCTAGCCCGCTTATCACACGCTAATTAAAGTTGTCCGGTCGGGGCAAGGTGGACCTGCTAAGGCCCATGCTCCTCTTACCTAAAACACTTTCTGTTCGGCCCCAAACGCTGTTTGAGCGCCGAACAATCTACTAAAAGTTGCAAATTTTACAACCACTTCGTTCCCAAATCATTTCTAAAACAAGCTTACCAGACTAAGATGCACTATTAATAAAATTTTAACTGCGATCAGCTCAGGAAAAATTCTCCTGGACCCTAAATCGGCTCAATAAGCTAGCATGCAAAAATTGGATCTGTAACATCCAACTAATTTTATTTTGTGTTCTACCAATGAGTTACCGGGATTTACGAATTTATACAAATCACGGGGAACCAGAAACTTCGACCAAAATTTTCTCGTCACAATTCGCACCGGACCCCTTGACTGGTACGTGGGTGATTTGAGGAAAAGAAATTAAGTTACTATTCCAGAGCGAAGGGTGATGCCTCACGCCGGACGGAGTATCAACTCGGAAGACGTTCAGGTCGCATGCGAACGCTGTACGGTTTTGGCTTAGTAGTCATAACGTTAGATTCCCGAAGTTTTGATGATTCAGCGGTAAGAAAGATTGTAGAGTAGACGAAGAAGACCT
>JASANE010030202.1:0-26035 GCA_030248225.1 Trileptium ribeirensis | reverse complement strand
TGATCACTTTGAGGGGCGATATAACCGGATGGAACACTTCAAAACATTCAACAAAGTCATTGGCTATCGAGGATGGACAGGTGAACCAGGCTACATATTATGTGTGGTGACAGAAGGCAATGTAGTCATAACGGCATTCGTGTACGACCACCCAGTTCATGTGCGGCGACGAAAGTATGAATTGACACATCGATATTGTGCTAAACGGGTGTAAATGAAGATATTGTATATGTAAATATTCATGTTGTGTATATTTGTAAATAAAACGAAAAAACGTAGCGGTAGCCTACAGCCGCCTGATGAGGCCCTTGGTACGGCCGAAATGGTTTTCTGCATCTGTCAATGTCACCCACCGTTGCGTATGAATATATACACATACTATATAAACATATACATATATCATATGTACATATATTATATACATATAAATAAGAGTAATGCCCATGACTCACCACCACCGGTCCCCACCGGTGGGGGGGGGGGCAAAACCGGGTTTTTCATCTACTACCAATGTTACAATGTTATGCATAAAGTTATCATACTTTAAACGATACAAATCATTGCATAGTTATGGGCATTCAATCATTTGGGTACGCGTCCGTATCTACATCAGTATTATAGGCACCAAATAGTAACTTCAATTTGTCTCCCCTATGGAGAATCCTACGCTAGCCCTTACGTCTCACTGTTTTTTTCAGCTGACCGATCATGTATGAAATATAACCAATAATCGATACGGGGCGACGACAGCTTGACACTATCGTCGGGGTGGGTTGCTCCCGTATTAACGTACGCGCTATGCAAGCGTGGCTTAGTATGCTTTAAAGACCAATATTCGGTGATAAAAGCGGCATCGTCGCACCGAGACAGATGCAATGCCGCGCCAGTAATGAGAAGGGTGGTTTTCTCATTTTCTAAAAGTGTCGTAAATTTCTCGAACTTATTGCAATAGACTAGCAGGGAAGGTTGCCAGCGGGGAACTGCCTCCGTCCTCTGAAACCTGTGCCCTTGTGAGGCGGTCAATTTGCTATTACGCTCGGCACCTGATTTAGGGTTACTCGCAGGTGCCCCACACTTCCTTCCGGTAGGTCTACGCTAAAAACATGCATCCTCCACTCGCATTCTCCTATCGCACGGGCGATACCAGCGAATGCGTGATCCCGTAGTGACCGAGAACTTTTACTCTGACTCCGACCCTAGTTCCTAAGACGCCTTTGGAATAGTCCCACGTATGGCTTAACTAGAGCATGATGACGTACCCACAATGAAACGGTTCCATTCTAAGCAAAAGTTGGCCTGCCGTCTCCCAGGGAAAACCCGCGAATTGTTGTTTTATGGCAATAAAATTTGTTTTGGTGGTAGAATACAGCTTAGACTATATTATAATTGCCGTGGGCGCGATTTCGAACACTTTGGGAGGTCGCCCCACTTAAGGTTTCAGCGGCCTATTTTGGTGGGGCGAGCTTACGCCATCTTTGGCGATCTCCTAGCCGACCGATTTCGTTTTTGTAAGAGTTTTGGTGGGGGATGGTGGCTGTCCTACAGTAAACTATTTGTTATGCACCTATGGGCGCGTTTAGCGTTCTCGTGTAAGGCTTAAAACGTGCCCAAAATCGGGTTGGAATTCCCGCAGGGTTCGGATTTTCCTTATAAGTTAACGTTTGATCAGTCTTGGCCCCTGGTCGTTCACTTCGAGGAGAGGCCACACCTCGCTACTCCTGCGTCTGTCCATGAATTAATGTCGAGGAGAGCCGGCGTAAAATTAGTACTGCTGTATCTGAATAAGAGAAATTGATTAGCGGTACGCTGATACTATTTCTGGTTGGCGATGTGGCGAGCACTTTGCTAAATTTTGACGCTAGATCGTGGCTCTAGCTTATGGTGACCTGCCAGAGGTGCTCCAACCTAAAACGAATTCGCGCCTAGCGTATTCATAGTTCGATTTTAATTACGCCGCGAAACTTCACATGAGTCCGCTGTTAGATTTGGGCCGAGTGGTCCTGGAAATCTGCATGTAAATCGCTTGCTAATCTCTACTCAAATTGACCAAAATTTTAAATGCACAGTCGACAAAAGCTAGAACAAGCGTAAGCTTTTTTAGGTCGATAATACTATACCACACTCCAAGTTTGCTCGTTCTAGACAGGATACAACTACACATAGCTATTGTCCTGAATTTGTTTAAGGTTGCGTTCCAAGAGCTCCCCTCGTCGAGATTTCGCGGAGCGGTTCAGAATCTGTTTGAGATATACCAAGAATCGGGACCACTAAGAAGCGGTCGTCGCCATTGATTGTTCTAATGAAAGTGCTAAAAGTCATCTGACATTGCAAGCGGACCACAGGAGCACCTGGAACGCAGACCTTCCGGTTGCATCGCGTGAACTTTGTTTATTTAGTTGCACGTTCCCAAACATTTTATAGACCGCTGCATAAAACTAAAGCTTTAAAGTACTGCATGAACCCAAGGGTCGTGATCAGGGACTGCGATGTTAACAGTTTACCGATCCGCCACCTTTCCATCTGTCAAAACCTTCTGCTGGGTGTAAAACCTAGAACTGCCTTTAATTTGTTCCTTTACCAATTACACGAAATACGCCGGTATGGTGATTCCCATGTATACGTCATTATACAAAATTAATTACAAGTGGTAAAAATACTAGTAAGAAAGCCATTACAAAGCACGAACGAAAGGATTAGAAACAAATCGAGATTCATTTGACTCAAGTGGTTTTAGTCCTAGAATTTGTTTCCGGGATATCAGCCCTGGCCAGAGGTCTTCGGCCGGTGCACCGGGCCTGGTTTCCCGAATTTACTTAACCCTATGTAGATTCATAACGAACGTAAATTTGACTGCCCTTCTGGGGACCTGATTGGACCGACGACGGTCCAGGCCCTTGTTCGCAAGCCCGATCCTCATTGAACCTCAAACATAGCATGGGCGACGAGTGATCTACTTAAATTACAAAGATTTAAACAAGCCAACAAACAGTAAACTAGAAAAATGGCGCCTGGATTGCACCGACGGTACAGTCGCTCCAATAAAACTTTTAACCGCGGTCGCCTCAGGGAAAAATTCTTCAAGCCTGACACAGCCCAATAGGTCATGTAAAACGCAGATCAGTTGCGTCCCACTAGAATGGTTTGAGTTCTGAGGGGAATCAGAAGGACTTCGGCTATCATTAAGCTTCTCTCCAATCACGCACAAATCGGAACTTCACCTTAGTGTTGATTACAGGTAAAATTATGTAGCAATTCGGGGCCGGGCGGGATTGCCCATAAACGGACGGAAGATTCAGTCGGGGCGGGGGGGGCGGGCGGGAAGTAAGATAGGCTACTGTCGACGACTGCAGTTTAGGGTTTGTTTCGCGTACATACACGCTGTGTGACTATCTACCTATGCCTATTTTTGTCTCAGAGTGTGAACACCCCGACCCCTATGACCCACTCCGTTCTTTACAATCTTTAAGCCAACACTAACCACGTCCACCGTCGAGCCGTATCCAGGTGAAAAGAAGAAAACGAAGAAAACTTCGTCGCTCACAAGTAAAGTATATAAAGCCACGGAGCCGGTCAGAAAAGTCGACCGAACTTCGCGCTGCCGAAGTCGAACTGATTCGTTTATTCGAGGCGGTGCCTCCGACCTCGAATTCGTGTCCCTAACTTTTTTATATAAATTCCGCGATCGTCCAATCGGAGGCGTACATCGGAGTCTTGACCATCTTCAATTTTGAATCCGGGAGCCAATCGGAAAATTAAACTTTTTCTTGACAGATCACGGCTACAGTAAACTGGTAGCGGCAAGACCCAAAGGAACCTGCACCTGCAGATGTTTGTCGAAGTTTAAATTTTATTTCAGATTTTCCCACTGTTTCTTGAGTAACTCGTAGTCTGGGTAAATAGTTAGAGTATAAAACTTTAAGTTTACCAAATCCAATACCGCAGATATGAAGTCAAACAAACGTAATATCAAGGCAATCACGTAATCGATAAAGTTGAAACGTTATTCAAATTCAGAAAAGACGTTGCGTTCACACGGGCTAAAAATGCCATCAAATCGCTCAAATAAACTAGTGTTATAATGCATAACCATGGCAATCGAAGTGCAAATACCGAGATGTCTGAGAAGTTCGGCGCAAATACTCTAAATAGCATGCCGATGTGACCATCTTCCACCTATTTGTCATCCGTATCGTCCCATTGGTCTATCAGATGTGCTAATCCCTTTCGTCATCTACGAATTTTCATAATCGTACGGATGTTCCCACTAGTACATCACCTATGGATACCACAAAAAGACGTGCAAATATTGGACGGTTTTATATTTCTCTGGCTGGATGTATCTACTCTTACTTGAAATTTCATAAACTACGTATCATCTTCTAGATGCTTTCGGGGGGAACGGACCATCGGACTGGACCCAAAACGAGGCGGGGGGACAGGGCATCCCATTGAGATCTACTGGCTAGGAGCGCGCCCCCACCCGAGACGCAACGGGGTCCCTGTCGGGCTCCAAACTCACCCGCTTTTCAGCCTCTAGATACCTGTATATGTACTTACATAGTCTGTAAAACTTATTAATTTAAATGAAAATATGTATTTATTCCGCGCATCTGTGTATGTAATGTGTGAATATATAAATATGTACGTCTGGTCTACAAATGTATAAAATATATATAATTAGTTAACTAGTTTAACTAATATTAATTAAAGTATTTTATTTCGAAGAGTGCAGAGACATTTAGGAAACAAGAAGGGAAATAAAGTCGTGGAGAAAGAACGACCAAAGAACAAAGGAAAGCGACGCAAACACAATCGACAACCAAAAGGTCGGTTAGAGAAAGGAAGCGAAACAGGAAACAACACAAGAGACATGGTGAGACCAAGGGGCGCGGGACAGGCCTGGCTGTGAGGGGTTCCCGGGAGAGTCGATCGGGTTTGGGGCCAGACTTGGACACAGTGCGTCGGGGGGGATCTAGAATGATACCAAACACGAATGGGGCCGGAGCAAAAATGGTATGTGATCCACTGCTGTCGACTAATACGTATTTAGTGTAGGGAGCTTCAGAGGGCTCTCTCGTGCTAACGGTTGGGCAGAGCGTCGCCCACTTCGGGTCGTTGGGCTCGCAATCTAAGGGCAATTCTAATCATGGGTGACACTCCGGCATCCCTGAGAAAGGGAGTTTTAACCAAGGTGGGGGCGCTTGTATCTCTTGTCCCAGATTAACGAGGAGGCGGACGGAGACCCGTCGAGTATTTTCAGAAATGTATCAGGGGGATGAATACAACGAGGGGTGAATTGCCCATTTTGAAACTAAGAATAAAATTTCAAGTATTTTATGCCCGCTCTCAGTCGCAGCCTGTTCTGGGGGCAATTTGGCCGATCACCGCGGGTTAGCGGAAAGTCGGGCGAAGACCCGGCGTATATCACGGTGTTCGCCATGACTAGGCGCGTAAAATAAGTCGCGCATGTGCATTTAGGACTTGTGGCCACGTACGGAAATTACACAAAACAGAAGCAAATTTGTGTCAATTTCTGTAATATGTGTTGCGAGATAGTCACAGAGCGGAGGGGCAACTCGTGTAACAGCGTATTGACTGAGCGGATCGAGACCGCTTGGGCTCGTTAGATTCCTCAATGGGTGGGCTTCGTAATAATGTATAGAACTCCTGTCGGTTACGCTACAGTAAGAAGCAGGAATGATTACAATGTCGGTGACCGGGCGATATTGGGCACTAGTGACATGAAACCGAAAGCCTCAGCTGCTATTCTCAGGTATACCAAAGGATACAATGAAACCCGATGACGTCCGTTAGTTATCAGAAGACAAGGCCTACCCAACAGGATCGTCGATTTCATCAAGGGAGGCCCTCTTCAGGATAGTAAAAGATCACTAAAGTGATAATTTAACGAAGCCGAGTGAGACCACTGGTTGGACATGGAGTACTGATAGTGTAAGTCGACACGGGAAATGTGAAAAGAGGGGGTTCGTTCGGGAGGGCGAGGAAGAATAGGCCCAAGGGTATTTAGGTCGGATATAAATGAATAATGTATACACGCACATACGCAAGTATACCGAGCCCAAGCCAGTATCAACTACCGCCAAACTTAGCGTAAGTAACGGCTCTTGGTCCAAATCAACATGTTTTTTCCTTAGATTTAAGATTAATTCCTCGTATGATTCGAAACATTTTGGCCTCTTTAGGACGCTCATCGAATCCTCTATCGAAAAGCCCTCGGGTCGTTTTTTTCGAAGTCTGAACTGTTGGACGGCCAGGGGCTCACAAACGAGCCCGTCTGCCGTCATTCTGAACAAACCAGAACTACCGTACCCTTTACTTTTCCATTATTTCTCAGCTTTTATTGCCTTCGTTTGATTTCGTGACCATGGCTACATATATTACTTAGCCGAGGTAAATTTTATACTCTTAGTTGCAATCACTATCGGGCTAATGGTCCAGCTTGAGCGATCGATGGCCTCCTATTCCCGCACGGTCGTAACCGTGAATTTTCAGCGGGGAGTAGGGCGGCCGGTCGAGTTTCGAACGTTTTCCCTAAATTCTCAGCAGGTCGTTAACGTACCGTTCCTATTGCTGGCACCTCATTCTTCTCACCACTACATCAGTTCATATTCTTCATCAAATCAGAACTTACATTACTCGCCTGAATGCGCCATGATGCATTACCTAACATGAGACCCTCATGCCAAATCTCGAGTAGCAACCTATGTATGTGGCACAAAATGAAGCATGCAATTGAAGAACATAACATAAGCATACATAAAACGATGCGCATTAATATATAAAGCGATGTTATTAACTCAAGACTATGGCACCCTCGTTTATCATGTTATTTCGTCTTATCTTGAACTCCCGTACGCCTTGTGCGGATGCGCCGAGATACTATCAGATAACCGTCATAACGTGGTCCTATGCAATTTGGGATGTCTAAGTAGTTTTAGCACAGACATCATGCAAAAACAAACGGACGGACCGGAACGGTCCCGTTACATATATGCGGAATGCAGATATTATGCATCATTTACGACAAGATGCGTACGCCAGGGCCAGATTATGTCACGCGTCCAACTCAACTAGTTCGAGTGAACTATAGCTTAGCTGGACTACTACGGTCCATTTTTATGGCTTAGCTCATCTCAATGTGACCAACAGGGAGCTTAGCTAGGGTCTGCGTGACAAACGGAGCGTCCGGCTGATCTGTCAAATGAGAAATTTTATTTAGCAATGCGCTTAGTGTAACAGCATTTTGTCCTATAGTATTTTCATACTAATTCTTATTTATATATTTGTTTTAATATATATAATTAACGTTTTAAGCTGTATGCCGGTTTTGGAACATTATTTAGATACGTACTAGTAAAACGTAATGTTCGCGGACAAAATAGTCTCTGGCCTAAGTTATAGGGCTCAGCTGAACGCCTCATGACAAAAGCACAGTCCGGCTCGACGCTCAATGACAAATGCAAAGCTTAGCTAGGCTATTCAAGTTTTTAAAAGTTGAGCTGGACTGTATGCGTGACATAGTAGCAGGCCCATTTGAACGCGACATAATTTGGTCCATGCGCACGCATCTTATTGTAAATGATGCATTACTTGTAAATGCGAAAACTATTAAAAACTTCTAAATGAAGTGTAGGAAAGCTGCGTTCCAGTGTACCATTATTTTACTGTTTTGCGTAAAACTGACTGGCATCAAACGTCGATAGGGTGATTGAATTTGTTGATAACATCTTTTCTGTCGGTACACTCGACCGTTCTCTGAACTGATATTTAAAGCCAAAGTGCGGTTAAGGCTATTATGTGTCGCCGGAAAGCAAAAAAAATCAACGAAGACAGACATCGCTAATATCGGTGGGGCAATCACTGGATCCGGACATAGTAGCGTTGGCTAAGATATCAGTAACGTTGTTGCTAATGGAGAAGACATCAAACCCTTTCGAACCTACTACTGAGTACATTTTTATTTATTAATAATATTGATGTTACCCTTTTAGAATCTGGTGATTTTTACGCAGTAGCGCACACTCTTCTTTATTCTTTAGCCAGAGTGTAACAGTGTTAAAACCATACATGAGTAAAGTTGATAAATAGTTCTCGGCTGTACCCCGAAGGATTCACCCTCCTCCCTGTCGTGGAAGGTGTTATTTAGGTATGTGACCAGGTAAGTTTTTTGGAATGGTTGCCTAGCGTGGCCTGTTAGCTACCTCACGGATACCCATCACGATGCTGTCCCTGGAGCTGGCGCATACCCATGGAAAAGCCCCATGATCGCTGATGGTACATACCCTCGAAACTAAATTCCTCAACGCTACCTAGGACTCTCCCTGTTGTTCGACTCTTTTTGGGTTCCCGGTTAACAATTACAATGTCTACCTCATTTATCATTTTGAGTACCGAAAAACCAAGAGATTTCGGTAGCTTTGTGAGTTGACTGAGAGCTTATTCCACAATTCGCTATCTTATCAAGATTTTCTTCTAAAATTTGTTAATACCGATTTAAAATCACGCGACTTTGCGTTGCTCTAGATCCCTGATAACGATCGGGGTTTAAATCCTTTCGTATAAACAATGGTTCTCCTATCTTTCATGCCAATTAATCTTTCTGTGCCTTGCTCCACTGATTGTCATTGTAGATTAACTCGGACCATATTAGATATTTAATTGTTTGCCGTAAACTACGGCTAGAACAGGCTTTCATATGACATATGAAAATATAAAACACCATTATGATATGACATAACAGATTCATGAGTGCAGGGCACCCAACGAAGACCTCTTCACGTATCCGCAATTGGAACTATCTTGACAGTCCTAATTTAAGCCTAGTCAGCTCAGTTTGAATAGGTCGCTTAGACATTTTCAATAGTTTGCTGGCGAGCCTTACTAATCAACGTCATTTATAAGAAAAAAAGAACTCTCCTGTCAGTCAGGGAACACGGCTCGGACAGGCGCCTGAACCTCTTTCATGCTTGCCTGTATTAGATATTTCCGGGCTAGGCGTCCACACTGGTCAGTATTATTCTTATTTGAAGCTAAGTGAGCATTTTTGTGGAGGTCTACTCAAAAAAGATTGAACGAGAAAGGCCCTTTTAGAAACAATTTTATTTGATTAGTAGTAAGCAAGCGGAGATAGCCACAGCCTAAGCGTGCAGCGCACTCGGAATAGACACACCAAATCACTCGTAGAACTTTTGGGTCACCGAGGTCCAAACTCATATCATGCAGGACGCCGATTGAGGACATACAACCTTTCTCCTATGTAGAGTTGGGCACGAAAATTAGGCTGCGACGCATAACGTTTTTCCATGGAAAGAACTCGAGCGTTATCACAAAAAATTTTATTAATTCAAAATACGCTATCTTGTTTTATAAAACATGGACTCAATAGAGTTATTCACTTTTGTCAAATTTACAATATTCTACAGTTCCGCTCCATATTCGATCTTAACTATGTTTAAACTATATTTAAACTGACGACATTTGCATCACTAAACGCTAGCTGGTCCTAATAATTTTACGATAAATGCCTGTCTCTGATATGCGCGTGACAGAACCAAGGCTAGGGGAAATTATAACTACGCAAAGAACGAACCTCGTCTTTACTAGAATCCAAAAGAAAAACCCTAGAAAAAACTACTAAATTGCCTGGTCTTTTTTGTCACAGCTGGAATCACGAAAGTTGCCGTCTTCTGTCGGACCGCCCGTTAGGTTCGCGTATGTATGCAGAGGCCATTAGAATTATGCGTCGTTTACGTTAAGAACCCTTTATGTGAAAGTTTTGTCCTCCTTAGTCTGTTCTATACCAACCAGTGGTATATAGTATACCCCTATACTATATAATAGAAAAGATGGAGTACGTGACAACATACACTTAATATAGTGTCTAAAACTGCCTGTTGCTTTTTACTAATGGTGTTAAGGACACCAGACAAAAAGACGTTATAAGTTGTGTAAATAACAGCATGGTGTAGGTAACACCACATAACTTATTGGAAAATTTTATGGTGTAGACTGCACCAAATCATTACCAGCACTACAGTACCCATGTATACTACCTTAAAATACCATCGGAAACACTATGATGTCTAAAATATCATATAATTGATGGTGGCAGAGACACCCAGGCTCTGCAAAACTTTCAAATGGGGCATCTTTTATAACGTATACGCCGCATTACTCCGATGCCGGATTAGGTCGACCTGTTTTCAAAACGTAATGAAACATGCTAATTCATTGTGATTAACCCTGTGCTTCAGGAGGTATTTCCAAATGGATACGATAACTCTAATTTATCACTTGCGAGGACACAGGACTTTTTTATCCGTACGAGTACTGCGGTGGTTTTGAAGCGCTTATCATCGTCTCGTTTGCGAAGCGTGCAGTACTAGAACGAACCAAACTTCTCCCATGCTGCATAAACAGGAAGGACCAGCCGACCGCTAGGTATGCAGTCTAAATTATCTAAATTTGGAGGACACCCAAAACGAAATATCACTCCTATTTACTTATTGAAACTTAGCCATAGAACTTTTGGTGTGTAATGCTCATTTCAAATACCATGGCTATTTTGGCACTTCCATAATCTCTTATAAAATGAATAGTTACATAATCCTGGCACAGAAAGACAATCTCTACATTTTAAAGCAAGAGTACAGCAATACTCAATCCTGCCGACGAGCCTGCCTAACCTTCAGGGGATCGTCGAGAGGGCTGGAAAACTTGTCGGTGTTGGAATCCAAAAGAAACCAAGTTTAAAACTCAAGCGCCTCCGGTCTTTTCAAATTTTGAACTATAAGGAGTAAAACTGGGGCTTCCTTCCACCCATGCTGCATGAAAAGGGAATGCACCATCAAAACGTTAAAGCGATAAAAAGGAAAAGACGAAATGCCGAGCTAAATTAAAGATCTGAGTAACTACAGACAAAGAACGTGTAACAGGGTGACAACCGTTCTGTTTGACAATTTTATCCGACTGGTCCCCACGCTGCATCGTAATACCACGTTTTATATCACTGTGTGTACCTCCTATGCCAGGGTTTCTATAGTGTCCCCAAAATCGGCAAGATTTCCGGAAGACTTCAAATTTTAAAACTTTAAAATTTACACAAATATAGACAGCAAAAACGACTATATTAAGCGCTATTACAGTACTGATGACGCTAAAAGAATGTCGTTTACCGTGACGAAAACAGACTATGTACGTGCAGGCTGGCCGGTGGTCGACGAGCGCCAATAATAACGAAAGCCCGCGCATGTCGGGAAAAATTTTCCTCAGGAGCGTAATATATCAGGGCCAGCACGAGGAGGATAATTTTATTAAAAATTATTTAATTGTGCGCTTTAGAAAATTCGACAGACGCAGGCGGCCGGGAGTGGGGTTAGACTTTCTTTCAGGAGGGTCTCGTGCTCATAAAAACGAAAATTTTAATATTATCTTGATGGTTGGCCTGGTATAAGCCGGTTTGTGCTCCTGTGGTGTTCCATTCAACAGTGGGTTTATTCGGGTTCTTAATCCGACCGTAACAAAAGATCAGCTAATGGTTCAGATCCCAAAAATCGGGGAATTTTGTAAATTTTGGTGTCACCTTTGACGTTTGGAATTCGGATGTTTGTACGTTTCAAATGGGGCTTTTAGGCATGTATTATTGAGTTTTTGGTGGTTGCTGTGGCACTTTTTGGAATCCTTAGCAACTTTTTAGATAGCTTTACCACTCGCTACCTCTGGTTATAGCTTAAACTTGAAAATTTAGAGCAAAGATTGTTCCTTTGGTTAGTTTGTGAACTATTACGCCGTATCAACAGTGTTATGATGCTTGTTTCGGGAGTGAGAACCACCCCTATTCTTGATTCAGCCCTTGATTTCATGAAAACATTTCATTGTTCCCGATTAATTTCTCTCTCGATTTTATGCTCCTGCCTAGTTACTTAACTACGTACACGGTTAATACCAACTAGAATCACAATGATGCGTTACCATAATATGTTTTCTATATATTGTCCAACAATAATATGGTGGCTGATATCAGCGCCGGGATCGGGATTACATGGACGAAATTATGTCAACGAAAGTCAAAATCGCGATTCATTTACATGGGCTGGCTGATATTTCACTTTCCCATCCAAGTACGCATACAGATAGCGCCGTCAAGAACAATAATTGTCACTCGTTTTGCACAGATTCATTTAGTATCACGACTGGTTTGGGCTAGTGCTGCACCCAGGCAGAGTCGAAACCTACACCAAGTTAAAATCTTCAGTCCCATTCCCTTGAATTTTCTGATATTCTTCGAATCATAAAAAAATTTCGTCCCGACCTATAGGATGACAAAATGACAATCATATTATACAAAGCAATTGTTTTATTAATCACAACACAATAAAATATGTACCCGTACCACGCCCTAACGGTGCATGAGTGTTCTAAGGTATGATTTTTCCGTGATTTCAGATTGATTTTCTACCAGGAAGTCGCTCAAAAAACTTGGGATGTTACACAAACACGGAATACGTAAGAAAATATCGAGGCAGTATACCTATGGGGAAATACCCGCCGAACGCTCCTGCGCTACTAACTATGCACTAAGAACAAAAAGAATTTGGGCACAAATAGCCCGACTACATTTGTGACAAAATTACCGGCATATAGTTGAAAGTTGGTATTTTATTTTAAACGGTACAATTATGGCGCATAAGGGTCACGAACATATCAAATAAAGCGAGTGAGCACGTTATATTAATAAGGTTATTGTTATATTACTTTATGAGACAACACACGAAGCTAACTAAAACAGAATACGGAGACAATGTTTCTGAACGATTTACTCTCCTGGCAAACACAACCTAACAAAGAAAGTCGGATAATACACTTAGAATAATAAGGGATAATAATGACAACGACAGAAAAACTTGCGCATGGGCAGAAATAAAAGAGAAGAATACACAGTTAAGAAAAGAAAAGTGAAAAACGATGCCTAGACAGACGAATGACATGGAACGTGAAAGAATGAAAAGAATGAAGGTGCATTAAAAATGAAGCAGACATTTTTAGGAAGGAATTGGATTAACAGGAACAGGAAATGCAGGAAATAGATCATTAGATGCATGGGTCGGAATGGTAGTAAAAGGTAGAAAATAATGAAGCTATGTCTATTTGTCAAGGTAACTGGAAGAGACAAAAGTTAATTTTTTAATTAAAACACGTAACTAAAGAAGGTAACATATATTTACTTAGCTAGATAGAACGGAGAGGTATATAATAAGAAAAAGTGAAAAAAATTTGTAGAAAATTATATTTCTGTAGGTGTAAAAACTTTGTGGTACCGTGTAAAATGCTAGCAAATTTCATAATCAATTTCATCTTTATATAACCATACAACCTAACTAAAGTCGAAAACCTGTTTGGATTTTTTTGATTTAGTGCTAAAATATTGTCCAGTACAACGGCTTTATAATTGTTGTCTGATAGGGATAGCTCAGTAGTGGCGCAGGTCCGGTAGGTTACCAAAGGTCCAAACACTTCAATTCCCTCTTTCCTATTCTGGTCTTACACTTTTTCCCATATTACCCGCTTCCTCCCTTTTGCGTCCTTGTTCTTATTTTTGGTTGGTTGTTTTGTTCTAGATTTTGCCTAATTTGCATAATCTTCGTTTTTTGCTTATATTACCTAACATGTAGTTAGCTCCTCTAATTTTGTTGCTTTCAGTTGTATAGTTGCGTCGGCAGGATTTGGTCAGTTAGTTTACGAGTCTGCAAGTACGTAAAGAAATACGACTATGTAGCTTCTGTTTTCTTTTCATATGGCTTCAAGTTATTCAGCGTATATAATTACTCTAGAGCTTTTGCAATAGTTCCGGCTTACAGACACGCATAAAGAATTGTGCGATCGCTGATGGTTGACCGTTGTTTTTAAATTAATTTAAATTTATTGCTTACATAGCTACCATCGTTTGGGTAGCTTTACATATTAGTTACGGTTGTGTTTCATAAGCGACGTGATATTTTAATACTTCAGGAGTGCGTTTAAAGATTTGTATTGTAGGTTTTCAGCCTCAAGAGTTATCGGCGTAAAGACTTAAGCTAATAGAGTTCACTAATTAAAAGAGTGATGTTCAAGACTTTTCCACTCATAAATGAAGAATTATATGCTTAATAGTGGCTCAAGGACTTGATAAAACGGTATCCTAACACTATAATCAGTTACACTTTAGTAATAATATTTTTCCCAATTAAAAAATCTTTGGGTAAATAACTAATAGTACTGTTGATAGCTTATTAGTTTTTAATAATTAGTAATAGTGTCCAGTGTCGAATGAGTTGACCCGTGGAGCTAGCATTGGAGGCACTACCTGAGAATAACCTGGGGCGAGTAAGGTGCGAAGAATCGGACACCCCCTCGAGCTACCCGTATTCCGAATTACTAATTTCGGTCAGCCATCTGGGGACCGGAGTCTCTATACGACCAGCCATCTGGGGGTCAAAGTTAACTGGAGGAAATAACCTAGATAGTAGCTCGCAACTACTACACAGTTCTTATAATAGCGTAGTCCGAAGGCAGGTACATTAATATAACGGCCTTATTAGCGTAATTCTAAAATTAGGCTAAGATAATCAAATAATTGTACAGTTGTCAGCCACTCCTGGGACAGTTGCATCAAATGCGAAGAGCTGTAAATAAGTATCAGCTAATAAGGACAGTGGTAGGCCTTAATGAAAACGGAAAGATATCGAATATAACGGCTTCTTAATAGTTCTAAAGTTCGACAGGGATGCTCAGTCGGTAGAGCGTCTGCTTGCGTTTCCAAGAGCAGAAGGTCGTGGGTTCTAATCGCACTCAGCCCAACATTTTAGTCGCCGTTTTTCAAATACCGTCTTCCTGAATCTCCTACTGCTAATCTACATTAAAATGTACTAGATAGCAGACACATGATATTTAATCAACCGACTCGAATTCAAGTTAGTTTTATGTGTGTATATATATGAAGATTGCTGTTTCTACCGCTAGATTCCGCAATTTTTCTTAAGTCAAGTTGTGCAGATTTGGGACTACCTAAAGTTTGGGTGGATACAGTACTATTTCAGGATTTTGAAGAATACATGTTGCACTTACAAATTTTTGCTTTTGAATTAGTTTTCAACTTAGTGACATAGATTTTCCATTTCAACCCAAGGGCTCTTATGTTATAACTTGATAAAGAGTCGTTTAAGCCCATAGATCGTAGGTTTAAAGCAAAAAGTTAAGTTGTGCGTTTAAGTCTGGCGTTTTAAACTATTCATTATATATATTTTACTGAACATGGTGTATATTCAATTATTGCTATACATGCGCGACAAAGAAGATTACTACGATCTTAAAATCGTCATTTTTCGTTGCTCCATGACTACTAGGTACATTGTCCTTCGAGTATTGAATTGGTAGCTGCCTATTCCTAAAATAGGCCATAGTGACTGAGTAGAGTTGAATACAAAAGTAAGTCAGTGTTCTGATATGCAATCTGTACATGTATCCAACAATCACGTTCATTTAGGTGCACGCACATGTATCGTATAATAGCGTAACAGAATTTCTTTTGGGAGCTTGTTAATGTTTTACAGAAATTAGATAGTATATATATACATGTCGGATATAGCAATTTAGAACTGTTGTGAACTTATGCGGCGTTTACGCTATAAGTTGCCCGCCATGTGGAAGTTTTGTCCACCTACAGCTTGCCTAACACCGTTAACGATATAGTGTACAAAACACCCACACTGTATTCTAGGCAATTCTATATAGTGTTTCGGACACCATCAGCATTTATACATGGTGTCATGGACACCATTAGCTTCTAGCTAACGGTGATGAAAGTCCTTTGGGAAGATGTCTTGACGTTTTTTCCCTTGTATGGTGTTTACACGGTTTAACTTTTGTCTGCGCTCTTCCTATGCAAAGCTAGTTTTCCCGCTTTTTTTAAAATAAGTATTCAAACATTGGGTGTCGAAGACACCATAGTGTTATATACATGGTGTCAGCTACACCATGACTTGTGCTGCACTGTATGTCCGCCCGAATACCATGTACCATGGTGTGGCCATGACCACACGTGGACAAATCTTCCACATGGCGGGCGTTTTATAACGTAAACGCCGCATTAGTCGGACAGGGTCAGCGCATTCGGTAGAGCGCCTGCTTTCATATCCAAATGCGGGCGGTCGCGAGTTCGAATGCCACATTTGCCTAACTGTACAGTCGGATGCTTTTCACATCTTTTCGCAATCTAACACCTACTACTAAACCTAAACGAAAAATATATTATATACGTACCTTATATAGATGTACTACGGGAAGGTCGGATTCTACGATCGCCTTACCGAATCCAGAATCATAACATGTGGCCCTGATATCTATACCTAACATATGCTTGTTAACTGTTGCTTATCTGATTATCAAATGAATTATATTGAGTATGCGTGTAATATATATATATATAGTACAATAAAAAGGCCAGAGTGGGCCTTTGTGAAAGAAGTCGATGTCGGATATAGCAGATTTACAAACAACTGCAGTGAAGTGGACTAGGGATAGCTCAGTCTCAGTCGGTAGAGCGCCTGCTTTCGGGTCCAAAAGCAGGATGTCATGGGTAAGAAGTTCGAACCGTTTCGGCCCAACTTTTCAGTCGCCTGCTTATCACATCCTTTCGTCATATAGTACCAGCTAAATGAAAAATATATTAACTTTAAAGAGTGTACACTGGAGTTGGGAATTATAAGTGTAATATGGCAGTTTTATGGAGTTTAGGCACATTATCAGCAACTTGCGTAAGCAACTGATTCAAACAGACGTCAGTTCCTGAGAAAATCGACCTTCCAAGATAACTGATCCGACTTGGGCGCTCACCACTGGCCCCGGGGCCGCAGGCTGATGTTACATCACTGACCCCGGTTCTGAAGGAGTTTCGGTAAACCTTCTTCACTCTGTGGCGCAGGGAGTAACCGGAATTCCGGTTCCGGCGAAAATCGTGTTCCGGTTGCGGTTCCGGCAAAGGGCAAAATCGATACCGGAACCGGAATTCCGGTTTAAAAATTTTGTTTGAAATTTTCCACGTTTTTTGCTGCATCCTGTAATCCAAACATATGTGATATATATATTATACAATGATCAAGCTCCAATACAACCAAACAAAAGAAAAGATTAACCAATTAGCTGTGTAAAACGTAAGTAGGGCACATAATTTGAGCAGGAATTTTTCATAATAACCTGCAGGAGTTTGTTAAATCAAAGCCAGGTCGATGCTTGTAGCAGCTATTTTACACACCCAGAAGTCTGTTGGATACGTTTGACTTAAACCGGTCCAACTCGGTAACAGAGTATGGCTTACGCAGAAGTACTTAGGGTATGCTTGGCTAACATAAATTGTGTCGCACCCGCCAGTGCGCTTGTAAACTTGGTAAATCAGTTTAACATGAAGTAAACTAACGTTATCTGCAACGCAGCTAGAAACTGCTTTCTTGGCAGTGAACTGTATTTATTGAAACTGTGCGAGCAGCATCACAGTGTGTCTCATTTATAGCATTCTGATTAGAAAGTTATCATCATTATGATCTAGCTGACGGGCACTCTTTGTCCAACGCTAGCCTAAACAGTGTCTCTGACCACTGATCAGCAAATTACCTTCTATCTATAATTTTCTCTTAGAATCATATAAACCAATAATTTTAAGTTTCCTACAGAAGAACGTGCTACAAACATATGTGTAGTAAAGGGAGGCGACTGGAGACAGAGAGAAAGTGTGTATTCTACGCTCCAAGCTTTGTAAGCATATTCGATTTGACGCAGTATATGCAATGGTGTATAGTGGAAGGCATTTTTGCTCTGGGTGTCCAAAAATCGACATATTTGATCGATAAATAAACATTATTAGCTTCCTCAGTCTCTTTAATGTTTCAGAAAGGCAATAAAACCATCGCAAAACATTAAGTTTAATGTAAAAGTTATTTTTAATGCATTTTAAATCCACTATACCTTCATTTCTTCCATCACCTGTTTTACTATATATAAATTTCGAAGACCAGTTTCCGGATCCGGTTTAAATGGGCGGTTCCGGTTGCTGGTTCCGGTTCCGGTAAATTTTGGTTCCGGTTATTTACTGCTGTGGTGTTACAGTGCTTCCAAAATATCGGAGTTAAAAGAAAACTTCATTTGGCCAACAGTGAAACCCATTCCGATAATATATTAGTAGCACAAATAATAGCAATTGACTGAAAACTAACGAAGAGAAGTACGCTGTTCCGCATCACTGTTTAAAACTGCGGAATATGGTTTTGAACCAACCCCTGATTCAGAGTGTGGTTATCCCATTTCATGGAGGGGTCACTGTGCTGCCACTTTAACTTTAAAGGGTAGAAGCGACAGCGTTAGATATTAAATTAAGATAAAGTTTGTTATGCAACGTTTTTGTTTGATTGTACCACGTAGTACATCCTGCAAACGCCATTAGATGTGATGCAGCGTATTTAAACTGCAGTAAATATTTCAATATATAGCTGCTGAAACCCGCAGATCCACGTTGATATTGGTCTTGCTCTTAGTGTACAATGAAAATAAACGTGTTCCATGGAAAGAAGAAAGAACTTAAGAATAACTTCTAAATTATATTTGATTTATCAGCTTCTTCTATTAGGGTGGATCTTTTCGGGCCACAGGAATTGCAGTCCGTACCGGTCCGGTTGCATCTATAGCCACGATTCAAATATGTTGGTCCATGTGTTATTTTGATCCTCGACTACGAGATTTTCGCTTTCGATTGGTGCTATCTTTGGAGAATTCCCTTAACGTTCACTCGTCCGGAATATCTATTTACATTTATATAAATTAACAATTTCAATATTGAAATATATAACTGATTTCTGAACATCGTTCAGCACAACATGGGTGCTCATTCGTACTGTGGGATCAGACTTGACCCCGGGCTTTCGAGGAGTATCGGAATCCCAGGAAAATGGTTACGTTACGCCAATACACTCCTTGTTCGCCGAACGTGTACTTTGTGTTAGCCCAAATTTTATATGTTATATATTAATATAAAATTGACCTATCGACACAAATTTTATTTTATATACTTGATATGTTAAACTATCTTGGAAATGATATTGATAAACGTAAACATCATTCATGATTGAGGTCCGAGGTACCCGGTGGTGTAGCCGGGTCCTTGAGAGCCCTTCGGCCTTCAAGAGAGGGATTAGCTCGTCGGCGGAGGTGGGGGAGCTGCGGCGGCAGAGGAGATCCGAATGTTTTGAGGAGGTTAACCCCACTACCCGTCTTCTGAGCATATATGATGAACATAGATGGCATTTTCGCACGCGTAAATTTTTTATGAATTCGTGCTGTGATAAAAGCATGTATAGAAAAAACACGCGGTAAATCATGTCAATATGGCAAATATGTAAATAGCGTTTATTCATGTCAAATATACGATGGAAACTCGGGATTAATAGAAATTACCCCAAATGTGGCCAAGCTGTTGAGCTTTAATTTTTAGCCAATGTTTGTATAATATATCGGATATTTGTTTTGGACTTCATTTTTTGTTTAGAAATTATCGTGTAAAACATGTATGTATGCACGCGATAATTTTTCACATTAACCGTTATGACTGCTGTTATTCAGAATCGAGCAGAGGTATGTGGTACTATTTTTTTGATTGCTCAAGTAGTAATTTTCTCTTCTCTTTATTGTGTTATCCGGTGTATTTACGTAGATATTTATCGAAATATACCCAGTGTTTCTATTCGTATTAGATCATTTAGATTAATTTGTTTTTCGTATTAACTAAACCATAAAATATAACGAATTTTGGGAAGCTTTCAGTAAATATATGTATTAGAACTTAAGCAAAGAAAACATAGTTTGAAATTTCAAATTGTTTGTTTGATTAGTTTCAAATTGTTTATATACTGCTCAAAAATTGTTTGCCTCTTTCAGGGTTAGTTCAGCACTGGGTGCCCGCTTCCTGGACTTTCCTGGAATAACCTTCGATTAAATATTCGTCCTGGAATTTTCAGCCTCGTTGAACAAAAAACTATATTTTTTTGGAATTTTTATCATAAAATTCCTGAAAAATGACACTTCTTTTTTAAGTTTTTCACCGAGTTTGACTTGTCGCTGTTTCCGTTTTGAGACTAAAACTGTAAAAATCAGATTTATATTTCACATCGCTTTGCGCATTCATATTGACCCAATATGTCAGTGTTCTTACCTATTCATATATATCATTTGTGCTTATGCGCCTGTGCCTACTTATCGGGTAACTAGTTAGGTAACCCAGTCCATACGTATTGTCGTGAAGAATGTACAACGTTCTTACCGTCAAATAAAATCACGAGCCGTTCTCGCTGACCAAATCGTTGAGCACACGGTGTGAATCGGAACGTCACTATCTCGGTGATGACGTTGTCAATTATTATGATTTGGTCCACATCGTCGTCGTGAAGACCTTTGGAATCTTTAACGGAGACTGGGGCACGGCTGACGCTATGAATAACGATACTGGTAACTAAACGTACTGGATCGTGCGGGGCCCTGACGCTTTAGGTTTAGGGAAACGGAAGTAGCTAATTATCTCTCAATCAGTCGATATGAACAGACGGATTGAGATGACGCTATTGCAGACAATTGTTTGAGACTATTGTTTATGGTGATACAGGTTGTTGCTGATACTGTAGTTGATGCAATCATTTACTGTTCACTGTTATTCACGTTGATGAACAACAATCCGTCGCGTCGTTCAATTCGAATTGCATATGATATTTTATAATGTAAGCCTAAAAAAGACGCCGTAGAACGTAGATCTGGAGGCAAGGACTCAGACGATACCCTTGGCTTCTCCGACTTGGGATATTCATGTCCGTGGCCAACATCCGTTCTGAAAGACAAACAAAACACACACAGACCGCGCGGTAGCCGCCCTTAGATTGTTCGTACTGAATACTATTCATGGTAATCTCCTTTGCCATGACACGTATACCTGCCTGCCCTGCATGGTTTTTGCCTTTTGCCGGAACTGGAATTCTGGTTAAAAATTTTGTTTGAAATTGTCCACATTTTTGCTTCATCTGTGGTCCAATCATACGTTATATATATACAGGATGATCAAGTTCCAACACAGCCAAATAAAACCCTCAGCAAATTACCCTGTGAAACGTAAGTAAGAAACAATTTCTGTATGAATTTTTCATCTTCACACGGCAGAAGTTTGTTAACAAAACAAAGCTAGGTGGGTCTTGTAGCAGCTTACCCATTCAGAAATCTGCAATATATATGAGAATTGATCCGGTCCAACTTGATATATATACATAATGATTACGTATCGAAGTACTTAGCTGCAAGCTTGGCTAATATAAATTGCTTGAAGAACCAGCCAGTGCGCTTGTAAATTCTGTAATCAGTCTACATTAGAGTAAAGTAACATATCTGCAAAGCAGCCAGAAATTGTGTTTTTGATGTGTGCATAAATAGAGATTTTAGGGTTTCAAATGAGCTATTTCGCGAGTCGGTTCGTTCTACCAAACTTGAGTTATGCGTGGCACAGGAAAAAAATTGAACGCACACCGTCGAAACTAACCACTTTGACCAGTGACAATTCTTCGCTTCCCACGTTTTATTCGCTCACTTAGAATCCAGCGACATCAATATTCTCCTTCCACATTTTTGATGCCACTTGACGAGACTGTGTAACTATTTAATTTGTTAGGAATATAACATCTTGTATTTTATTTCAGGAACTACGGCAGGAAATACTGGATCATGTGGACAAAAAACTTACAAATTTTGTACGAAGTGTGCCGTCAGCAATGCCACTGCATCGCAACGGCTCAGTGTCTAGCATCAACACAGAACTTTCTAGAGCTGACATACCGACACCAGATGATGTGGACGGAGAGCAGAAATATCTGGCAATAGATAAAAAGTTAGCCGCGTGAAGCTTCTCATCACCGCAATTTATTTTAGCATCCTGATATTTTGTAGTGTATATTATTTATATCTTATACTCTGCTGAAACATTTCCAGATGATACGATTTGGTCATTGCTCTAAGAAGCAGACACTGTCTCAGGGTTTTTTTTTTGGTTTTTTCTGCAAAGCCAATTGGCTATAACAACCAAATATTTTAGCCAGTTCAAAAAGTTTTTAGCCAAATTCCCACAACTCGCGTGAGGCATATCAGAGCAATTTTCACTGGAAAATTTTGAGAACGGATGCAGTGCTATGGTGCCAAGTGCCAGAAACAGGTACATACACTATATAAATGTGTAATCAATGATTCATTTTCATTTTTCAAACATCAAACAAAAATTTTGTTCATTCATCAAACAGGAACTCAGTATACTTAGTATTACGCTAGCCATACGAGTGAGATAATTTCATGTTTTATTTGCATCATGAAAATTTTTGAAAAGCAGTTAGTGGATGTTAACAACTTTGCTTATCAAGTTTTTAAGTTTTGATGAAAAGGCGAATCGTAGCGCAAAAACAATTTTAGCCTATTTGGCTAAAGAGCCTAAAAATTTTTTCTAATAGACAAATTTTTTTAGCGATGGCTAAAAAATAAACACCGCTGTGTGTAATTAAACCAGAATTGTTAAATCTGACTGCTTAATAAATATTTTATTAATTTTGATTGATTTCGGACATGTATATATTATATAATATTTTAGTAATCCATGTTGACCAAATGGTTGGGCATTGTAATAGACTACGGCGCAATTTCAGAAATTTGTTAACTAATGTTTACACAATTCAATAAAATTTCTAGCTTTATAATAGGATTTTTGTAAAAAAATATTGTGAATATTTTTATGTAAGGTGGACGTTTTTATCTGGAAAAAGAAAAAATTGCCAGCAGACATTGAACCAAATGAGTCAAATAGTAATAGTAATCTGTAAAATAATCTGTAGATAGATAGATAGATAAGAGTTTAGATGGGGTATAAAAGAAACCTGAGTAGGCCAAAAAGGCCCTTTTCAGCACCCCAAGTCCTAGTAAAGTTCTATTCCATAATACACTTCGCAAACCCAACAATTCTAGATAAACTCAATTTATGTCCATCCTCTTGATCCAAAGTCTCAGTGCCGAAGAATGTCTTTCGTAAATCCCTCAAGGCTAAGCAGTTCATTGTCAAATGTTGAGCAGTCTCCGGCTCAGTTCCGCAGAATGTGCACAAGTTGTTATCCAGTAAACCTATTCTGCATAAGTGGGAATTGAAAGTCCCATGTCCTGTCAAAAATTGTATGGCTATTCTCATACGGTCTTTATTCAGTTTCCAAAGGAATTTTGATCTAAATTTATTAGGTTTATCAAAGAAAACTCTAGTCTGTCTACAATCAGTATAATTAGTCCATCTCCTACTATGTTCTATAAATGACCTTTCCTCCAGCCACGTTTTAATTACAGTAACGCTAATAGGTACATGAGGTTCCTGTCCTAGAGTCTTAATATTAGACCCGTGCCTAGCTAATTCGTCAGCTATTTCATTACCTAATACTCCGGAATGCCCTTTTACCCAGCCCAGAGTCACCGTATTGTTTCGACCTAGTCTGTTAAGCCACTTCACACACCCAAGGGTGCATAGTGATTTAACCTGCCTTTTCCCGAGAGCCAACACCGCAGCTTTACTATCACTAAAAATACCTATCTTTTTATTCTTAAGTCTAAAACCATGTGTTATCATGGCACATCTTTCGATGGCCAGCACCTCTGCCTGAAAGACAGTAGTCAAGCTACCCAGGGGGAATGATTCCCTTACTTTACCCGGTATATATATACCTGCACCACATCGCCTGAGACCATTCTCAGTGACCGAACCATCCGTATAACATAGCAAGTCAAAGTCATCTTGCCTAACATCAGCCCAGTCATTACAACTCCAATTCTGTTTATGTCTTATAGAGCTAATAATATCACATGGTAGGTTCAATAAACCTCCAACATTCTTAGTCAACATATGCATATGAGCAGATGAGCCCAATGCATGATTCCTTTGCCAAAGGCCTAGGTTCTTAAGCCTTATATATTCTTTAACCGCACTTTCTTTGATTAAGATATCAATAGGCGGTATACATAAAATTGTCTCAATGCCGCGCACCGGAGTAGATCTAAAAGCTCCAGTTATCATACGACAAGTCATGGCTTGAACCTTTTCTAACATTTTTCGATAAGTAACCAGTTCAATCCTATGCCACCAACAAATTGCCCCATAAAGGAGTGTTGGGAGAACAACTGTTCTATAAAGGAAGTATATAACTTGAGGACGAAGACCCCAGTTACTTCCAATGAACCTCTTAAGAGCAAAGAGAATTCTAAAGGACTTAAGCCGTGCTTCTTTCTATATAGTCTTCCAAGTTAGACGATGGTCTAACCATAGGCCAGGATCTTTAACCTTATCACCAAACGGAATAACTGCGCCTCCAATGCGAATATCCGTTAGGCCGTCCAACCTTCTTTTCCTTGTAAAAATTACACCCTTACACTTCTCGCATTAACAGAAAGGCCTCTAGGAAAGCACGACGCATGAAACCGATCCAGAGACCGCTGAGTCTGTTGGGAAGTAGGACTAAGACATTTTGAAGATGTCAGAAGGACTAGATCATCAGAATACCCCACAACACCCCTGTTAACATTAAGTCTGTTAATAATATCATTTACCACTAGACACCAGAGCACGGGGAAATAAAATCTCGCTGCGGAAATCCCCTGTTCGGTCTGACCGCCAGTCTGGCCTAAGAAGGCATCTGCCAGAAACCATTTCCTGTTCTATCCATGCTGAGCATATCTGAAGGCGATATGAAACTCCTTCCACCACTGATGGATGTTGATTATCATGTAATTTGGACTTATTTTATAGATGTCATGTATTATATAGTCTGACATGAATCTCTCAAGAGTCTTCAAAAACAAAGGATAACAAAATTAATGGGGTCTAAATGCCTTAGGCTCAGTATAGTCATCTTTACCCGGCTTTGGGATAAAGATGATTTTGGCCTGTCTGCAAAGAACTGCAACAGCAAGTTAAAATCTAAGGCTGGCCTTAAAGGTCCTTTCCAGAACAGAAAAAGTATTGCTAAGCCTCCCTGATTTAAGGAAGACTGGATAAAAATCATCAGGTCCAGGAGATTTGAACTCTCCATTACGTCCTAAAGCCCACTTAATCTTCTCTAATTCAACCACCTCGTTGATGTAAGTCTCTATATTGGGTATCCTCACCCAGTTTGCTCAACCATGTCGTCCAGTTTCATCCTCAGAGGGAGTGGAACATGGAACATGAACCTCAAGGAGTAGCATGTAAAATATCTCTATCACATTCTGTATAAGAGCCGTTAGGATACCTAAGCTCGCCCAGAATCGTCCTATTTATCCTGCCAAATATCTTGTGAAGCCTATTGCACACGGGAGTTTTACGAATTGAATCGCAAAAAGATCTCCACGAGAGCCGTTTTCTCTTTGATAACAAGCTTTTTGAATTTTGCCTGAAGGAGAGTGGGTTCAGATTCAAACATCTGTCATCACTATGACTCATTGGCATCTGATACATTTTCTTCACCTTCTCCCGAGTTCTAGCTAATTCATCATTCCACCAACAATTCTTATAATTAACGCGCGCCCATAGAGGGACAGCTACTTCTTCCGCAGCCATATTTAGAGCGCTTGTTAGCATACCAACCGCCAAATCCAGCTGTTCACAATTATCAATATTGATACTTGTTTAATCAGTTAGTAATTTCTTCAGAATGTCATAAAATCGCATCCTATCAATACGTCTAACATTCAATTTCTTCTCAACATAATCAATGCTGAAGTCCATACTGAATTCTATATAAGTTATGGCTGATCTCGAATAATCCTGTATCACATGCCACTGCTTAATATGTCTTTGTAAACAACTGCTGGCTAATGTGACATTAATCACCTTCCGCCTATTCCTAAATGACGAGCGTGGGGAACATCCCTTGTTCACCACACATAAGTCCGTTGTCAATAAAAATTC
>JASANE010030201.1:0-56153 GCA_030248225.1 Trileptium ribeirensis | reverse complement strand
TTGTTGCATGAAACTTTGCAATCCAGAAACCTTGAAACAAAACTGTTTTCAACACTATCTACATAGCTGAAACCTGTTTTATGAACAATTATATTTATATAAATTATAAATGTCATCTTCAATGTTTCTTTGTTACGAGAAAGACAAAACACGTATCAATGAAGAATATTCCAGCTTTAACTTACTCGTAGAAAACGCGGTTACCGCTGAGCCTTAGACTATAAGATCTAGAAAAAGTGTGAGTATAATAAAAATATACATGCACACAATAAACTGTATATGTATATGATTTTGCACGAACATGACCTTCTACCGAGCCTGAAGTAAATTATATAAATATAGCGAGAGAGTCCACAAAAAATAATTTTTGAAATTACTACAAATATTTTCCATGTACTATATGCCTATAGTAATGCAATTCCTAACTTCTTTTTCCGAATTGGTTGAAAGTAAGTGCACCATAAAAATATATTACATTGGTTTTGTATATATATTAGTTCGTGACATCAGGTAGCCGTAACTCAAAAACGAATTTCCCGATGCTCTATGTGAATAAATTTTACACGTAGTTCCTAGTTTTTTTCTTTTAATAACAACAACAACAAACAAATGTATATATAAAAAACATACATACTAAAATTGTACATATTAATAAATAAACAATAAAATAGAATAGGTTTGGACCACTTACAACTGATTATAGGTTCCTGCTATAGAGGGTGCGTCCTCAGGTTTGACGTTGGTGTCCACTAGTTTAGAAATGCAACAAAAGTTTTTTCACTATGATATCATTAGATTACTATGTTTAGTTGACCCCATAATGCGTGGGAGCCCTACCCAGTTTAATTTTTTGTTGTTGCCCTTTCTGCTATATTGAAGAAATTGACTGAACTGAGAGCAAATTTTTTTCAGAAAAGTTTTAAACAATTTCATATCAATGGCCGCGATTAGCGGCATCTTGTCAGCGAACTCAGGCAGCGCATTTAATGCATTTAATACACAGGCCGCGAAAGTGTTTCAGAAAATTTTATTTTAATTTTGTTTTGACAAAATTTTTGGAATATACTCTGGTGTGGACTACGGCAGATGTCCGGAACAATTCTTGATATGACAAATATGATAAATATTACAATTTAGACATATTTAAACCACAATTAAATCGAAACGTAGTAGTAGAGTGTCCAGGAGATCATGATAAAGTTTTCGACGCGATCGCTGAAGGATAAGCATTACAATCCTAACCAGGTAAACAGCTAAGGCGTAAAATAACATTTGACGCTTCTTAGTAAATCTGGGTCTGTTAAATAAAACTTGCGGCGTTTACGTTATAAAGGACCCCCATGTGAAAGTTTTGCCCTGCAATAGTCTACACCATACCATACATTGGTATACTGTACTTACCTACACTATATAATAAAATCGATGTTGTATGAGACATCAACTTAACTATAGTGCCTTAACCTACCAGTTTTTTTACTGACTGTGTCCAGGACACCATACACAAACACATTATATAATGTGTATAAGTAACAGTATGGTGTTGGTGAAAGCATATATCTTTTTAAAAGTTATGATTTAATCTACACCATACCATTACCAACACTATACTACATATGTATTCTATCCTAAAATACTATCAGAAACACTATTGTGTACAAGACACCATATAGTGGATGGTAGCAGAGACGCCCAGGGTGGACAAAACATTCATAAGGTGGGTCCTTTTTAACGTAAACGCCGATGACAAGACCAGTGAAGCATGTATAAAAAATTTTCTAATGGAGGTAACGTATGATTTCAAGCGCAGGAATCTGATCGAAGTAATTGAAACAATTCAGAATATCAAACACGGTGTGCGCACCTCAAAGAAGAGATGGTGGAGCAAAACCGAAAGACGGATTAGATATTCCGTTGTCGTGCTTGCTTGATTTCTTCTCCAAATTGTTATAAAGCCAATGCAAACTTAAAAGCATAGGCATCATGGCCACCTGGTCTCCACCCGGATTTTGGTATAGCACTTATAAGGTGGGTCGGATCAATATAAGGAGCCTTGCATCAACAGTATACAACGGTTGCCGTCGTTTTACCGAGATTTGGAAATGATTTTACGTTATGGAGATTGCTAACCAATCGGAATTTGAGCAGAAGAATCATTCACTGTGGTTTTTTATCTGCTTGATGTTACAGATCTTATTGCTGCTAGATTGTTGGTATAGTAGTCAAGGCTGAATCATAGGTGAGAATAAGATAATAAAGTCATACATGGTTTCCGTGCATTCAGAGATTCGTATGCATACGGTTTCGATGAGTTCAAGGAGTGCGATAGCACCAGTTCTTAAAAACGAGTAAACTGTTCAATCGTGCTGACCAATATTTAGATGCATCACTAGCAATGCTACAACTAACTTATGATACAGTTGTAGCACAATGTGATATTGATATATCTAAGCTGCTGAATGAAGCAAGCTAACGATGAAGCAAGCTATTGAAGAAAGATGCAAATTATCTTTATGCAAATGTATGTTTCACTAAGTCTATATAAGTCCTTGTGTATCTGGCTACCTGTTTTAGTTGGTCTCTAACCCCATCCAAACAGAGACATACACCATTTGGCGATCAGGATTACTCCACGGCGGGACAATTTCGACGATAGCGGTAGAACAGCTGCAGTGCGTTGGTCAAGTGGTCAAGTTCAACCTTCGGTGCTAATCACTACAAAGACGCTTATCCTAGCGAACGCAGCTTGATAAAGGCGTACGAAGATTGAAAAAATATGAAGTAATAAACATAAACTGAATCATATACATCGATGATCAAAATCGCTGTGTGAAAATTGATAACTGAACTATTGATTCAATTAACCGATGATGGAACTACTGACTGAAGCATTGACTGAATCAGTTGATGACTCGAAAATTTTTGGATAAAATAGAAAATGTCAACGCCTAATTTACGCATTCCGTAACAGCAGCCGTCGCCATTTTGTAGATTTTCCCGGTCGACCGTCTGTAAAAGTGGTTCCCTGTGGTTCAGGGATGTTCTCGATTTCTTGGCCCCTTTCTGAAGCCAGCTCGGGGACGAACTATTGACGACCAACATCGGAAATTGTTCCTTCGTTCATTCTTAGGTACAGAAGGGAAACGAATCCTGCACGCCCATGCATATCGACGAAAACAACGACATGCGTTTACCGATTATGCTGCTCAACCAGCGGCATCTTTTGACAAACCCACGTAACTCATAGATGGTCCGAATTCTGAATTTCGTCGACGAACCCGAGCAAAATGGCGTAGTCCGTCAACGATTTGTATACCGCGCTCCGAACACTCATTTAGTGACTGCGAGTACGGGCACGGGCGAGAATCGGCAACTTGGCTATGCTAGCTTGTGATCGGGTGCTCTTCAACAACAACCCAGGAAAAGCTGCTGACCGAGCCTATTATCGATTTAGCGAAATTCTTGACCATAATGCGAGCCGAAAGAAACTGCTGTGGAAATCGGTGCGGTAAATAAGAAATATTTCGGCAGCCCAGGCGTTGTGTCGAAGCGAAGCCTTCAAAGACATTTCCTCGAATCGATTCCGTAACAGTGGGGATCTCGTGGCGGAGATGGTACAGAGATGTCGAGTCGCGAAGCATTCTTGAAAAACGATCCATTCCCCTCTTATCTTCGGCGGCGCCGTAGCACAAAAACTGAAAAATGTGTCTGTATCTGAATCATAAATGATTACCTGAGTAAAGGTAACGATTCCTGGTATCGCAAAACTTATATCGCGGTGATCGATACTGCTGCTGACGTGTCCACGGTCCCTTTTTCAACATTTAAGCGAATCTGGCCTAATCACAACTCGCAACAGCCACTATCAACACTCCGAAAATTTCGATAATTCTACGGTTAGAGGCGTTGTGGGTTGTCATACTACGTGTGTGAAAATTGGTGGAAAAACAGACCGCGATGCTACGTTATTTGAAACTAGCAACGATTTTCCTCCGCTTATTGGCTTGGACATTATTCACAAACTGGGTCTGTCTATTGATGGCGTTTCTTTAGGGGTGGCAAGCGTGAGAGAGGCGGTTTATCCACTAGAGATTATAAACCAGTACGATGCTTTATTGAGCGAAACGTTAGGGACATATCCCAGCTATAAGCACAATATTAGCCTCCCGTTCTTTCAAGCCCAAGCTGCGTACCCGCACCAACAATTCCAATTTTCGCGGCGCGATCTGGCAATTCAAAGAAATTAAGAAAATGGAAAACCTGGGGTATCTGGAGTCCAATAGATAAAAGCCAATCGGTTTACGGTCTTGTTACGGTTTTCAAAAGGATGGCCGTGTCAAATAACCACAGACCTATCCAGACCTCAGCACGAATGTTATCCCAGACCGGCATCCAATTCCGAATATCGACGATCTGCTGATCCAACTGAAAGGTGCAAAGTACAAAAGCAAACTCGACTTGCAGCGCGGGTATCTCCATATCGAGTTAGACGAAGCATCGAAACAACTTACCACAACTGCAATTCCAAATTGGTTTCTACGCATATAACCGATTACTCTATGGGCCTAACTGATGCTGCTTCTGACTTTCAAAAATGCGTGTCCAACGCCCTGAGAGCAGCTGGTATAGGCTAAATATGCTACATGGACGATATATTTGTTACAGGGAGAAAATCGGAGAGAACACCATGACAATTAAAAAAAGTACTTAAGCACCTCAACGCACTACGATTTTTGTTTAAACTTGTCCAAGTGCCAGCTGAGTGCGCGCCGGGTCAAATTTTGGGTTATGTTGTCGACGAAGATGGCAACTTACAGGCTGATCCCTGATAAAGCAGCCGCCATACAGGATTTGGCAGTACCGACTAACGTTGCAAAAGTCCGGTCTTTCTTGGGATTTGCCGCTTACCACAGCAGGTTTATCCCTAGTTTCGAAACTGTGATAGAGACCGCTTCGCAGCCTCACACGAAACAATACTAAGTTTTCCCTGGGGCACAGCCGAGCAATTAGCGTTTGAACAAATAAAAGCTATTTTAACAACTGCAACTAAGCTATCAGTGTACTATCCTAATGCCGAAACAATTGTAACGACCGATGCGTCTGACGATGGAATTGGCGCGGTTATGTCTCAGGTGCTAAATGGTTCAGAATACCAATCTTTTACATCTCGCACACTTTCAGTCTCGCGAACGTAATTATGCGGTTAACGAGAGAGAGGCTTTGGCGTGCGTTTGGGCGTGTGAGCGGCTGTCCAAATACTTACTTGGGCGACGATTTACCCTGTATACCCACCACGCTGCTTTAATTGTACTTCTCGCCAAACACAGTGGCACACGCAAATCTGGCGAAGTTTTCCAGATGGCTGGAACGATACTTAGCCAATTTCAAATTACGATATCAAATACAAAAAGGGATCCTACCACTGCTGTCGCGGATACTCTTTCAAGATTACCAGTCGCTGACAGTGGCGACGCAGATTCAAGACGATTCTCTATTCGACTACTTTTCCAGCGACGATACTGACGTTATATCGTTGAATCAGTTTAGGAAGTTAATGGAGCGACACCGTTTTACAAAAAAGGGTTATGAAAGCATTGCGATATAACAGCCCAAAAGTACTTATCTGATATGTTTAAACAAAGTGCGGCACGAACTGACAGTTGAAAATGGCATTCTTCTGCGCGGGTGAGCGCATTGTTCCTCCAGCATCAATGCAACATATTCTGTTACGTAAGTCTCATCAAGGTCACCCGGGAATGGTGCGCATGAAACGTTTGTTGCGGGCTAATTACTGGTGGCCAGGCATGGACAAGCACATCGATTTATGCATTCGGGATTGCGTTGCGTGTCAGGATGCGCCAAGTCTACAAAATAGTGTCACCTGCCGCCAGCTCGATTCCTCTACCAACGAAGCCTTGGTCAAAATTGGCTATTGATGTCACGGGTCCTTTTGCCAACGCTCCACATAATAAAGATATCTGTGATTGTACTTCTAGGACTACTAATCCTCGTTCTTGGAAGTTTTAGCGACGGCGACGTGACTTCAGCACGAATAATCCGCTGGCTCACTGAAATTTTCGGTAGGTTCGGCAACCCAGATATTTTGGTCTCGGACAATGGTACTAATTTTATCCTCCAGGGAAATGAAATCATTTTTGCGGCAGCGGGATGTTCTTCACTACTGCGCTCCCCTGTATGATCCCGGCGGAACGGGAAAGTTGAGGTCTTCAACCGGTACTTGAAGTATGCCGTTAGAACATTTTTTCTGACAGTAAAGATTTCGTCATGGGGAATTCGAGGGAGTTTGTTCAAAGTTACCGAGTTACTCCATTATCGGATGGTAGTACGCCCGCGAAATTGTTGTTCGGGTAGGGAAATTCGTTCCTCATTGTTCCCGTCAGCCAAACCACGATGTCAGCGAAAATCACACATCGATAAAATCTCGGCAGCCAGTAGTTGTGAACAAGCGCCTTAGGCACATTTATAATGTTGGCGATATGGTTCGGATACGACTTCCATGGGTTCTGAAGGGCGTTCACCTTTACATCCCCTTTCCGCGTGTCTCAAGTATTAGGGCATGACACTTACAAACTTGAAAACGGGAAAATTTGGTCGTCACGTAATCTAGTTCCTCATCGACCGCCGATTAAGCGGCAAGCAACGATCGAATTCTCACTCTGTAACAATGAAGTACGGCGGTCATCTTGAATGAACAAAGGAGTCCCACCGCAGCGGCTTGAGGATGATTCCCGGCTCTCGCTCGTACAACTGGGAATTTCGAGGGAGAGATAGTTGATATGAGCTGCTGAATGAAGCAAGCTAACGATGAAGCAAGCTATTGAAGAAAGATGCAAATTATCTTTATGCAAATGTATGTTTCACTAAGTCTATATAAGTCCTTGTGTAGCTGGCTACCTGTTCAGTCTGTCTCTAACGCCATCCAAACAGAGACATACACCACTGTCTATTGGCGATTTTTTGCTGCAAAACAAACACTTGCTTTAAATGCCAACATACCAACTTATCTCTTGCTAATTTCTATCCCATGATACCAATTAATCCTTTGGAAGGGTCTAGAGTCTGACGATTACTCAGAAGTTACGTTAACTGAAGTTCGGAATACACATTACAAACCATTATCTCGAGTACCGTCGTTATCAATCTAAAATTTTAAAAACTTGATGTCCAGAAAAAATAGTTCATGAACGATAAATGCGACGTCGGTACCACAACCACAACGCCATCGAAAAAGGATTTGAATAGCTGAATAGTTAAGCGCAGTAACTTTAAAAGGCTAGGAGATATTGTTAGGCACAGTCTCTTCTTCTTTCAGCAGGTAAATATTGTAATTATCAACTGCGCTCAAAATACGAGTGTGCTGCAATACGAGTTTTCATTATGCGTAACTAATAAAGCTAGTGTTTTATGCTAACAATTAACCCAACAGACACGTTTGTATTTTGGGATATAAGTTGCTAAGAGTATAGATATTATTTTGGTGCATAAACTGCCAAGAGGCAAATTAGGATCTCGGCTCGTAAACTGTCGCTAATAATATGATTGTATGTGGCACGCCGGCTTCATATTGCAAACTAGAGTTAAGGGTTGTATCTAGCAGCTGAAGTCGGGACTTGTGGGTGGTTGTCATCTTGGCTATCGGGCGCGATCGCTACGACGATGGGGATACCTAGCTGTAAATTATGCTGGTTAAAATTTGAACGCTGGGTAGTGAACTAAGATTCACCGCGGACCAACGAGAGCTAAAATGTCAGTGCATGCAAAAGATTTGAATCATTTGGCGGAGCATACAGATATGACAAGGTGATTCCTGTGGCAACGTTTTATGAATGACAAAAGGAAACAGGATTGCTATTTGAGAATTTTTGCATAAAAACAATTATGCGCGGAAGCAAAATTATTTGGCAAAAACAAAAAAAAATATTTTTAAATGGAAATGCAATTTCCATGGAAATGAAAACAGTTTCTATCGCATCCCATTTTCAAGGAAATTTCTATTTTCATGCCATGTCTGGAATAACCCCTAGTGGTGTCTGTCCCCGTTGCGAAGTCCTTTATCCATAGTACTTAATTTTCTGAAATAAATTTTCTTGAAACAATTTCAAGCGCATGTCTGATCGAAGTAATTGAAAAAATTCAGAATATTAAAGATGGTGCGCGACACCCTCCTGAAGAATTACGGTGGAGAGTTGAAAATAATGCATTAGATATGCGGTTGTTGTGCTCCGCTGATTTCTTCCCCAAATTGTCACAAAAGCGACGCAAACTTAAAGCATAGGCATTATGACCACTTGGTCTCCACCTGCATTTTTGTTATAGCACTTATGAGGTGGTTCGGATCAATATAAGGAGCCCTTGCATCAACAGTATAATAACGGTTGCCGTCGTTTCACCGAGATCTGGAATTATTTTACGTTACTAGATCGCCGCTAACCAATCGGAATCGAGCAGAAGTATCATTCACCGGTGGTTTTATTCCTGCTTGATGTTACAGACCTGATTGCTGCTAATAATTTGTCCTGTACAGAGCAGTCAAGGCCCAACGATAGGTGAGAATAAGATAAGTAATAGTCATAGCATGGCTTTCCGTGCATTCAGAGATTTGTATGCACGGTTTTGATGAGTTCAAAGGAGTGCCATAGCACGAGTTTAAACGAGTAAACTGTTCAATCGTGCTGACCAATATTTAGATGCATCACTAGCAATGCTACAACTAACTTATGATACAGTTGTAGCACAATGTGATATTATATAAGCTGTTACAATTATATTTATAGTTATATAGAATATACTTAGCATCACACTAAGCCCTAGGGCCAGCTAATTCACATTTCCCGTTAAACTGTGTTTTTTAATGTTACTTGAAAACACAGAAAGAGATAAAACAAAAATTGAAAAACTTGAAAAAGAAATTCTTATACCAAGCTATCTAATCATAACAGCGATATATTAACCGGCGTAAGCTATATAATTCAGAAATGAAGAAAACAGTTTTGGACTCGAGCATATTTAGGTTGGACATATAGAAAAGTAGCAAAAGGTACAAATAGAAGCGGTATGTTTGTATCAAGATACTACTATGGATTAGCTTCCTTTCTACAAAGATGTCGATTTACACAGTAGTGGAGCTTAATAAAATAATATCAAGACAAAAGCAAAGCTTTAATTGTAAAATTGTTAAAGTTCATCTTAAGGTCACCTTCACCTTCAGTTAAAGGCTTTGCAGAATATTTTCACATACATTCCTATGGTTTGCGTGGTACCAAAGAATAATGTTTTGTCTCTGTTTCAAGATTGTTCTTATTGATATACAAGATCACGCGAAGATTTTTGAGAAAATACATTCTACAGTTTTAGTTTTCCGGCGAACGATATATCATATTTCAAAATTTGTTTACAGTTATTGCTTCTTCGAATTTTGTCAAACAACATTAATTTTTATTCATTTTATTACGGCCTTATAAATGCGCCGTTATCTTTGTAGATATATGGTTGTTTATAAATACACCAACACTGTTGAATCATATCATTTATAATTTCTTCGCTAAGCTTTACGTTTTGCTGATGCATAAAATCTCTAGAACGTGCCATGTACGGTCAGCTAGGATTTCATCCTTACCCGTTTTATTTTCTGTCAAAAATGATGCATATAATAATCGGAAATGTATCCCGCGGTTTATTTAATATTTATTCAATTATCAAAGTTCAGCAGTTTTATAAGAAAACATCAAGCTAAACCTAGAGGAACTGAGTTTATAATTATTGATTTCAGTTTTCTATTGTTCACTGATTTTCAAATACACCCCGCATTTCATTGAAACCAGTTAATCTGATGCCACTATTATACGTGAGTTATTCGAGTCATAAACGAAAATCGCATGAAAATATATTATGAAACTCATCTCACAATATTTTCGGCACTGGTTCGGTTGGGGGGATAAAATCAGGGAATCGTCGTACAGCGATGATTTTGGTACCATTCGACTCAGCTCGACGAGGCGAGTTCAACGGTACCAAATTTGACCATATTTCAACAACTTTCAAATTTTTCAAATTTTGACCTCAGTACTAAGGGGGACCCGGTACGTTGAAAAATCGATAAAAAATTTTTATGAGCAAAATAGACACAAGTAGCATAGATAGACGCAGAATGACGAGACGATATATATATGTGATATTTTTTCAGAATTTTAGATTATATATACCGCATATATTATGGCTCAACGTGGCAGACCCCGCTCTGCTAGATACAGTATAATACACAATAATAATGTAATAGATGCTTTACATATAAATGACATTAACATCACTTTCGTTGAAATGATTCAACGCACCATCACTTATGAGTCTACAATTCAGCTATTAGCTGAATGGGGCCTAATCAGTAACAGTAAAACTTGCACATGCGGCAATCATATGTATTTAGCTGCTCGTAATGATATCGCCAGAATTGACAATTACGAGTGGAGATGCCAAAATTGCCGCCAAAAATATTCCATTCGTCACTCTTCTTTTTTTCGCGCACCATAAGCTATCACTAAACCAAGTACTAATTTTAATCTTCGCTTATATTGACGAACTTCCCTCAGAATGGGCAAGGAAACAAGCTAAAGTCGGTAAAGAGGCCTGCACTAATTGGTACAACTATTGTCGCGACATAGCTGTAGCATTCGACAGACATCACGTCCGCAACATGACACTGGGCGGCCCAGGAATAGACGTTGAAGTTGATGAATCTATGTTTTTTAAGCAAAAATATCATACAGGTCTCCCACGCCGCAAACATGGATGGGTTGTAGCCATGATCGAGCGTCAAACAGGTCGCTGCCTCCTTTTTCCCGTTCCAGACAGAACTATGGTAACCATAATGCCGCTCATTTTCCAGCATATTCAACCTGGAACTCGCGTCGTTACAGATAGCTACGCTACCTATGTCCGCGGCTTTGCCAATATCCCACGTCCATCGCCGTTTTTGCATGCGACTGTCAATCATTTCAATAGACAATTCGTCAGCCCTGACAATGCCGAGATCCACACTCAAAATATAGATGGTTTATGGGGCGTCCTTAAAAACTTCCTGCGCAAGCGTCGAGGTATTGCCGCCGATCTCTTCGATCGCACGCTGATGGAGTTTCAATGGCGCAGACAATTCAAACGCAACCTTCTCGGTGCATTCGTCGCTCAAGTCCGCGACATGTACCACGTCTAAGAAGTACGTACACCTTTATTTATTTAAATTATAAACTAGACTTACACTATCTTATACTATGTTAGACTAAGCCTGAGCCTTAGACTAAGCCTAAGCCTAAGCCTAAGCCTAAGCCTAAGCCTAAGCCTAAGCCTAAGCCTAAGCCGGGGGGCTCCGCCCCCCGGACCCCCGTACTAAGCTGTTCTCCCACTAAACCTAATCACGATATAACCAATGCCAAAAATCCATCCATTTAAACGCATAAGAATTTCATTTAAAAATATCAGTTTTCGCTTGCATTGCCAGTATCGGGCTCCATATGTCGTTACCGTGACTACCTGACTATGTCGTACCATACACCGTTCGATAGCGCATGGGACCTTCTTTTTCATGTCCAAATTTGAGCCAAATCGGTCCATCCAATAAAAAGTTATGGTCAAAAATGTAAAAATAACCAAAAACCACATTTTTAAAAAAATTCCGACCCCTGAAATTAGGGCCCCTTGCTGAAGCCCCCTTAAGAGATAGAGCCCTAAAACCTTCTCCATTGGAAAGAGCGGGAAAAATTACCCCCCGAGGGGTTAGGGGGAAGATAAAGCGAAAGCTTTAGGAAAAAAAGATTGCCAGAAAAACCCTATATCCCCCAAAAATCCGAAAATAAAAGAATGTTGAATCAGCATATCGGAGGTTATACCTGAAAAAGGGGCGACCCTGATCTCGAAAAGATCGGTTTTAGAAAATTTATAAAGTATGGGTAAAAGGGGGCTATACCTGAAAAGATGGTGGGCCCCTTCCCTGATTTTATCCCCCCTAACCGAACCAGAGCCATATTTTCGTGCTCTGAAACATATCAAATAGATACTCGGTACAGAAAATATAAATTGAAACATTTTTAAGGAGGTATATAAAGGAGAATTTACAAAACACAAGGATTTAAGTGTCACCAAACAAAATAATCTTAAAGGTTCAACATATTGTTATATTCTTGCGTAAAAGCATACCGTGTGATCAATATCTTATGTAGCAGAAATGTAACTGGCTACATTAACTCTTTGTCGCAGTCATACATGGGATGAGTGAGTGCTATATTAGAAAATTTAAGTCAGGTATGGTCGCCCTGACATATAACAGATATTGGCAAAGTTGGAAAGGTATTTTACAGGAAAATTAATGTGCCGTCAGTCAGTTTCTTATGAAATATCAAACTTTGACAGGCTTCAATTTAATTTAGAATCATTTGGATTGAGGCGATTTAAATGTAATTTAGCCATGGTTTATAAACGCCTAAGAACTGTTCACGTAAAATGTTTTCTTGCTATAAATACACTTGGTTATCCGAGGAATTAACTAAATCCGAGATTCCAAGTGATTGCTTGAAATATGACTTCTTAAATTATTTTATATAAGAACTGTTAAGGTTTAGGGCACCAAATCAACTGCCTCTTTTGTAATTTCAGAATCTGCCAGGGGCAATAAGTTAAAACATTTAAATTTCAAACATACAATTCACAAAGTAAATATGAATCATTTTTTACAGTTCTTAAGGTACATCTAATCAGATTTAAAACAGAGGCAAATACAGTTATTTATGTCATAGCCGTGAAATTCCGAAATTGTTTTTAGTTTGCACAGCTAGAGTATATATGCTATAGGAGCTATTCAATAGCAAACCAGTATGCAAACTTGGTGCAGTTTGGTCCTGGAGAAACTGAAATAGAATGAAAATCAGCAATATTATCGATTTATTAGATGTCTATTGTAGTCGTATAAAACTTGGCTATACCGTTTTTATTTACGTCATCAAGTAATTTCACTGTATAATAATAAAATATCAAGAAGATTTTAAATAAATTCTGTACTAAAGAAAGGTACACAACTCTGAGTCAAATTCTCACGCAGATGGTGTATACAGTTGTGTTAAATTCAACTTATCCTCGAAAAAATTGAATTTATCCGATAACGAAGTGATTTTGTCTTATGATAAATTGAGATGAAACGTTTTCGAAACCACAAATGAAATTCGTTACTACACTGATATCGTGTATTTCAACACATTGAGACATGCTGATGATATTAAAGATGCTGATATGATATGTATGCGCAGTGTTGCATTAGCGTGTTATTGTGATCATTCTAATCGAACTGTTGATCCTGCGTTTTATTGTATTATGGCCCCGAACAGAATCAACTCTGTTTTTTTAGCAAGATGTTAAGAAATTTAAAGTGCGGTTATTAATGTATATATTTGCGTTTGTATTGTAAAGAGAGGTTCTTTACTGCAGAAGCGCTGCCAGGATATTAACGATTATTGTTGTAATAATTAGTGTTATAATAATTATTATTATTGTTATTATTATAATAATTATTGTTATAATAATTATTATTATAATAATAAATATTATTATAACAGTTAATACTTAAAACCAAGAGTCACTCATGGTCAACTCTGCTGAAGTGCATCGCAGTCTCCAACTATTTTATAATGTCGACTGCGGTACGTGGTGATGTTTATCGGCATCAACATCGCAGATTTATAACCCGTGTGATAGGTCGTAAAGCATGACCCCGCTATGTCCTTGAACTACCGCCTTGGACCCAACCATGTTCTTGGACCATCCGCTTGGATCACCACCTTGTTCTTGAACCACCAAATTTACGTAATAGTCATGTTCTTGGACCACCAAATTCAGACATATAAGTTCGTGGACCAACAAATTTAGCCATCCTCCAGGTTCTTGCGCAAGAAAACAATTGCAGACCCACAATGATCTACGAGAGTCGAAGATTTTCGAAACATTTAACAACAAAAAAATTGTAACATTTTCGAGCCTACAGTCCCGAGATGGGGTTGAACCTGGAAGATCCAAAACCTTGGCTCTCAATTTGTATAGTCCAAAAACGTAATGGGGTCCAAGACGGTGGTCTAAGAACATGCTTGGGGTTGGTAATATTTATGATCCACCATGCTTTTCACAAACCTGAGCATGTAGGCAAGGGTGTTGTACCGAGGTAAGTAATGTGGGAAACATGAAGAGGGCCACATTCGTCGACTCTTGTTAAAATATTTCTTATCGCAAATGTGGAACCAGAATAAGCTTATGTGTGAATGCAACACAATTGAGCGCATCCTTTAGGATTTTTCAGCAATTATATAGACATCATGCTATATTTACTACACAGATCCACTAACAAGCAATGTAATTGTTTTGCGTTGGGTTTGTTTAGGTCGTAATACAATAGACATGGAATTGTTGAATGATTTTGCCTAGTATCCTTAACCGTGTAAACTATTTTTTCAATAGAAGTCGCCAAACTATAGATACGAAATAAATTGTAAAATACGATACACAGTGTAGATAATCTTACTTTTGTGTTTGAAATGAGGCGCCTTGCTTAAGTCGTATTATGTCACCACTAAATACGCTCCTAAGTACCTAAGCAACGATATGTACAATTGTTTCTTGAACAACACTCGATAGATAAGAAAAAATTAGTATATTTACGGTTGAGTTTATTTTAGCTTCGTATCGATCTTAAGATAGTGCCCTAAAGTTAACATTTGTTTTTAATAGTGCCAGTAGAGGTACGGCGATCTTGTATAACAATCATTGATATCAAATTATGGCAATAGCCCCAACATAATGACAGGGTGCCGCAACCGGTCCACCAGGAGGTTCGCCTTATCCTTCCCAAACAGAAATTTCCGGGGAGGGAGAGTATCGGTGCTCCCGAGTATGCCTGGAGAGTATTAAAATATTTTTTCAAAATATTTCGCGGATTGTCTTTAAAAAATTTTTCACCTTAAGCACCCGGAACCTTAACACAAACACGCCGCAGCCAACACTTCTAGGGAAAAAAGCGTGCGCCCGGCACTTTTAAAGCAATAATTTTACCTTCTTAATGTCAATTTATGCCAACTTTGGCCAAATTCACCCCAAGATTTGCGTGCTTTCCAAAGGTTTACACGCCCGTGGCTTCAGGGGGTATGTGGGGAAGGGGGGTGGTGGTGCGGCGCCATTTATGGGGCCCACCACGCTTAATCTCCGATGAAAACCAATGCCTTACATATCCCGTGCAGTGCAATCGTGGCGCCAATACTGCATTCCAATGAAAATTATGACATTTCATTTTCAATTATAGAACTCACAGGGTAAAAATATTTGATGCATAAAAATGAAATAATTCAATGTTAACGCACTTGTGTTGCATGAGGCTAGCAGCATTATTTAACATTGTACAAAAACGAAATAATTCAATATTAACGCACTTGTGTTGCATGAGGCTAGCATCATTATTTAACGTGTACAAAAATGAAATCAATATTAACGCACTTGTGTTGCATGACGCTAGCATCATTAGTTAACGTGTACAAAAATGAAATCAATATTAACGCACTTGTGTTGCATGAGGCTAGCATCATTATTTAACGTGTACAAAAATGAAATCAATATTAACGCACTTGTGTTGCATGAGGCTAGCATCATTATTTAACGTGTACAAAAATGAAATCAATATTAACGCACTTGTGTTGCATGACGCTACCATCATTAGTTAACGTGTACAAAAATGAAATAATTCAATATTAACGCACTTGTGTTGCATGACGCTAGCATCATTAGTTAACGTGTACAAAAATGAAATAATTCAATATTAACGCACTTGTGTTGCATGAGGCTAGCATTATTACTTAACGTGCACAAAATGAAATCAATATTAATGCACTTGTGTTGCATGAGGCTAGCATCATTAGTTGACGTGCACAAAAATACATAAACACATTTCAGAAATATCAATGGTTTGTGAGAAATTTTTCTGGAAAACAGAATTGAAATGTCCACCAAACGTAAATTTAATTTTAAATCATTCAAGTTTTTTTACTTAAGTTGACCAAATGTTTTCAAAATCCAGATTTTGACTATAGTTATTTTTTCAGGTGCTTTGTTTAGTTAATCTATATTAAAATAATGTACTACGTGTTAATAGCGGCACTGTTCGCAGTCGGTAAGTTGTAATGCGAAGCGAGTATATACTTAGAGACTTGTGACAACGTATTTCAATTCATATTAGTGCAGACAATTTAACTCGTTTATTTCTTACAGCACATTTCACGATATACCTAATATGAACAAAGATCTTAGCAAATGCACGTTTTGCAATTTTACAAACTTTTTGTGTAGATATGTGGCCTACGTTGTAACAACCCACTTCAAACAGCTGCACTGTGTTAAGCTCACTATACAAAAAATCCCAGCCTCAGCCGTATTGTCTGAGCGGTGGTGGCGATATGAACATTTTGCTAATTTAGAGTCTCGTGGGGCCCATTTCGAAATCTATGCAAGTACAAACCTAGAACATCCGTAATCAATTTCAATAATGTGTTGTAAGATATATTAATTCCAAAAGGAGATAAAATACGCTACAACAAAATGAGCACAATATCGCCCATATATATCCATCAGTTAAGAAGCTGGGTCGTTTTGGTTTATTTCGGGTCCCATAGACTCGTTTCAAAAGCTATGTAGACCTAATCCTAGAAAAAAGGTAGCCGATATCAACAATGTGTCTAGACACGGTGTTGCTAATAAGAGCTCAATATCACTAATATATCTCAATCGGTTATCAGAACGTAGTGAAACGTAGTGGAGGTTGTGCTTTGCAGGGGTGAAATCTTTTAAATTCCGTCTCTGTCTGTGCGTGTGTGATCGGCCATAACTTGGGACCTACTCAGGCGATTTTCATGATCTTGGGCTCATTCGAAAAGACATAGTCTATTTACCGTGTACGTCCTCGCGCGTTTTTTGATTTGGGGTCTGGTTCCGGGGTTAGGGGTTAAAATGTGGGTTTTGCCCCATTTTACCCCATTTTAGTACCCTTCACGGAAGCAAGGTCACTTTTATCTTAACTTTCGAAGTTTTTTCTCTATATGGTTTTATTTCATACTAAAATGATAAATGCCGACGCCTCTGTTGTTTTTTTCGATTAAGGCTGTGGTTCTGGAGTTATGGGGTTTGACCTTAGGCTTAGCTTAGGTATGGCGCCCCAATGGTTCCTCCACCCAAAATTTGAAAATTTGTTTAGAGGTCTAGACGGCTGATATGTTTCATCTGGTGGTTTTCGGATAGGAAACACATTGCTGGTATTGCTTTTGCTCTGTGACCCATAATTTCATGGGTACGGGGGTATGGCGCTTTCAAGGTTCGGGGTCAGAGAGCAAAATAAAGTTTTTTACCTCATTGTAGTGCCCTTCACGGAAGCAAGCTTATTTTTATCTTAACTTTCGATTTTTTCTCTGGTTGGTATTATTTCATAGTAAAATAGCAAATGCCGATGCCCGTTTTTTTTGTTTTTTCGATTGCGGCTCCGGTTCTAGAGTTATAGGGTTGAGATATTGTGCCCCAATGGTTGCTCGACTCAAAATATGAAAAGTTTCACTTGATTTTTTCGGGCATGGGGAACTCAATACCGGTGTTAGTTTTGTTCTAACTTGTGCGGTATTGTGTGATATCCGCATATAGCATATCAACGTATGCTATCGTGATGTGATTGGCTGTGCATGCAAAAGGTCATGCTTCACTACGTTCTGCAATCACGATACAGTTACTAGTGAAGACATGGCCTTTTGCTGTATATATTTTGGGCATCATGAGCATATTAAAACCCATTTTAACCTAAACCTTATAATATAGATTACCACTATCAACAACATGTCAATGTAGCTACAAAACGTTGTAATAAGTGTCTACTTCAAAACCGAAGATGGGATAAGACTAAAATTAAATAAGATAAGACTCTTACTAATTAGATAAGACTCCAGAAAATTTAAAATTACTGTGCCTTGATTGCACCTGAAAAATTACTGTGTGCATGGAATGTATTAAGTACCACAAATTTCCAAATTTACCAGAGGATTACTGTGTTATATGACTATCACTTAGGAAATTACTGGCAGCATAGAATGTCGCAACACCCACAAATTTTTTCAGGGGGAAGGTCGTCAGGAGTGGAAGTTGTCACTGGAAGGTCGTCGAGCGGGAATTTTCGAAATTTTTGGTACCCAAAATTTTTCTTAATTTTTACTAATTTTGCTCGAATTTTGTCAATATGTTATCGATTTTTGGCTATTTTAGCCTAATTTTAGTTAATTTCCCTCTTTTCTTCAGATTTTTGCTTATTTTTGCCAAAATTTTCCTCGCGTCGGAGGCGCTCATGACAACGTCAGGAAGACGGTATCATGTTACCTCGCAGGGGCTGCAGATCAGCTACGCTCCGACTGCTGTCGAGCCTCAACGAGATAATCCTCTTTTTCATCTACGAGCATGAATGCTGAAATATGTTCGACGGTTGGCCAGACACAGCCGAAAACTTGTTTGATTGCCCCCCTTTGACCTTATCCGACCAAATTGAGGCAAATTTTTACGGGGAACAGATTTCACGACACAGATTTCTAGGCTTCGTTTGCGCTATTACGCAAAACGATAGGACCTTGCAGGTTTGAGTTATCAATGCTACAAGAAAAAATTCCACGTTTTTACCACACGACATGTATGGATTCGGAGGATCGGCGATTGAAATTCCGATTTGGTTGAAAATGAGACTTTAGTTATTTAATATAGTGAAACTCACATTTATGGAACAATATGTTTACAACAAAATGCTGTTCTGTGTCATGCTTCTTTTCTATATAGCTGTTGATTTAATACAAAATTGCGTGTTTACAACGGTTGTTCGAATACTTCATTCGGTTGGGCGATAACCGAATTAAAATATTGTACAGGAATTTTACACATTGGAGCAAATGATTCAAAAGGAATGGTTTCAGACAACTTGTCACAATCTGGACAGTTAAATCAGCAGCAAACGATAATAATAATGTACGACATGGCACTGTTTTGAGAAAGAATTGCGAACGATGTCCATGACACGTTCGGATGAGTGGAGTTGAATGCACATATGTAGATAATTTTAATTTAGGCAATTGTGTAGGCAAAATGTGACACGTTCGGATGAGTGGAGTAGAATGCACATATGTAGATAATTCTAATTTAGGCAATTGTGTAGGCAAAATGCAATGTTGCACTTAAGTTTAGGTTTATTTTTTATTATTTCGTCGTATCAAGGGTGCAAAAGCGAACAGTATGACACTTTTGCGTACTCTAATTCTAAACCGTAATAGATGTCACGTGCGTTTTTGTACCTCAGTTTTTGGGGATTAGGATGGCGCAGCTTTCGGGGGAACTGCTGTGGTCGATTACTTTTGTTCAATTTATAATCAAATAATGGCAGAGCGGTGACCCATCCAATCAAAGCTAGATTTGAGCGAACTACGTTTTTGCAAATCAGAGGAGTCACGTGTTTCGATCAAATCAAAAATAAAGAGGTGAAGCTGAATACGACAATGACGTCAAACACTATCGAAGACTAAAGTACGGAGAAGTTTCATATTCTTCCCTTATGAATTCTAGGCCAGCTTATTTGAGCTTAACATATTGCTCTATCAAAATTTATACTGTCTGTGTAAATATATTTGCATATTGCTTAGGTTTATTTTAAATGTTTAGACAGCGTGCGTTAAGCAAATTTAGGTTTGGAGCCTGTAGATAATTGTACAATTTAATGTAAATATGTATTTTGGTAGTACAATTTTGCGGATTAGTAATCGTAAAAATAAATTTTAATACACATTTGGCTTAGTATTTGTGTCATAAATTTGTAATTTCAGCATATAGTGCCATCATTTTGGAAAATGAAGACAACCAAATTATGATAGAAACAAATAGAATACCGAAAAATAAAGTATCCGGACAGGAATCCTCAAACATCGAAGTCGGACTTGATAGTTCCACGAATACTGAGGTGTGTTTGCTGGTTGTCCGTGATTATGTTGTACCTTGTCTAGTTTCCCTCCTATGACAGTGGAAAAAGAAACTTCATTTGAGTACCTAAGGGCAAATATTTGACGTTCATTTGGGAGCCCACGCTAAAATAGCAATGGGTATTAGGCTTATGTCTAGGTTTTAGTGGGGCAAAACTTTATACAGCCACCACAGATGAAATATATGACATCATTTATTTCGTTTGAATGCATTATCTAAATACTTAACAAGTCCTTTATCGATAACAATTAACGACTGTGCGAAAACTGTGACTATAAGAAACTAACTTTCTTATGTTTAGTTGAGAATAGCGATCGGTTGTCGATGAATGATCATTTTTCGCAATACCGACAAATATGAATGGTCTGTTACTAATCCTTTCATGCGCAACTCTATCACTTGGCATCAGCGCATATTGCAACGCGTTGTTCTAGCTAAGCATATCGCGTGACCACTGTTTCATACGGGTTATTATTCGCTCACTGTACGAGTTCAACAGCTCCTAGGTAGGTCAGTGACTTGTGTCCGCCGTCTTCACCAATGCAATCTGAGTTTGATTCGCAGCGCCGGCCATAGTTTGTCACACATTGTACGATATACAAACTAGCTCGAGTCTTGAAGGGTTTATTTCTACATCTCAAATACATGGTATCTGTTTAGGACTAAACTAGGGTACATTATAAAGTCAGTGTTTGTAATATTTTCGTCTATGTTACTATAAATTCTATATCATATCTATTCTGTATCAAATCACCTATAAAATACTGTTCTACAGCCATGACATTAGTTAGATGTAATATGAATTGCCCAATATTAATAGAAGTCTATGCGCAGTTATAAATCCTACTTGTTCAACATAGTGATATCGAATTCGTTTGAACTCATTACATGTTTACGTACATCTCCTGATAGAATGGCAAGTCAGGCTAGCATAATTACTTAACCTACGCGTTATGTTAAGCCGGGTTCACAAGTCAAAATCTCAGCTCAAAATTCTATTAAATATTGAACTTGAATTATGATAAAAATATGAAAACATTTTTTGTATTTATTGTGAATTTGAACGTGTGAAATTTGTTCAAAACTTTTTTTAGCATATTTCTTCGCCCACCCAGGGCAAAGGAACGGAACTTGAACAATTTTGAGCTCAAAACTTGTGTTCAACTGTTGAAACAGGGTTGTTAGCCATATTGTTCTAATACAAATTATCTTCAAATTTTAACAAATTTTGATGAAATTTTGATCAAAGTTAGTTAGGCTCACATTTTCCGCTCGAATTTTGAGCAAAAAGTATGACCTATGAACGCTGCTTTACAATTAACCAGTGCATTGCTAGTCATCTGATGGCTAATCCAAGATGATGCTACATAAGATTCTAAGCTTACCATTTTTTCGGCCAATACTATTATGTTATGTGCGAAAGTTTTACACAAAACATTACTGCCAAATAGCAAAAACACTTGCGTAACCAATTTCGAAAATACTGATAAACTTTCTATTTCAGGCAGGGTTTATGTGTTCGGAATGCCAAGAAGTTGTACAAGAATTAGTTGATGTACTCAAAAACCCTTCTTATGTGGTAAGTTAAAGCGACGAACTTAACACACATGTCACTATCTTATAAATTCACTAAATAGACAAATTACGTCGTGACTTTTGACTATTTTGCTTGAATGTATAATCAATATACCTCAGTATATCAAAATATACTTTCGGTAGTTTTTCCGTAAAAAAATTCAATTTATGATATCTCGAAGCTAATGTTGCCGGCATACATTTGCAAAGTGCCGGAGATTTACATAAATTCTATCAATAGATAACGAATTTATGTGTAGTAACAAGAAAAATTGGTACCTTTAGCAAATCATTCCAGGGTGATTAAGTCATGTGATATATATAGATCCAATAGTTCATCATTACCGGTTGAACATGATTCCCTGCAGGAAACATCCAACTTCTCAACAACAGCTCAGCTTAGTGGAAAGATTAAACGATTTCACAAATTGCGCTTACCTGAATTGTATACGTCGCATATACAGACTTCGCCAAATCATTTCACATTATTTAGAACAAAAAACGCTTTCTGGAGCTAACTAGTAATGGTAATTATCGAGATGTAAAAAGACTGGTTCAATGGCTTTTGGACCTACATGTTGTTTCATATAAAATTGAAGCATCTCCTCCTACTCTTTGCCAGGTAACTGGTAGCGCCTACTTTATTTTTGCAGTCGGTGATATTTAATGTGATCCGATACATGTCATGAAATTCTTGCTCGACTCACAACTGTTTGGGTTTTGAGACTATTAGCTTTCTATAGCCTGATCATACTTTTTGATTGTTGAAACTTACACAATTTTTATTACTGCATAGTAATATTTTACTTTTAGGCTCAAATAAAAACTCAACTTGAACAATTCTGTCCTTATATCAAAATTGTGATTCCGGAACAAGAGGTTCGTAAATGTAAATGGTTTTTGCTTAGAATGATAGTATGTTTATTACTGGGATGCCAGCGATTTATTGATACACTACAAGATTAAATAATTCTGCTTACGAATTTACCAACCGGTTGCAAATTTCATGGCATCTGAGATATATGAGGTGGTAATTGTGCAGTGTCTCAACTTGTCAGTTGGGCCTTTTTTCTTAGTACTGCAATCTCATACAGTGTCTCTTAATTTGAATACATTTCAAATCCGAACGCTTTACTCATCTTGCAATTAGTACAAGGCTCATATAGGAACTTTAAATTAGGCTAAGGCTCAGTATATCGCATGTACGTTGACCTTGGCCAATTTTTAGATTCATGAAGCAATGAATACTGCTATCTATGAATAAACAATTCTACGCGTTTATAGCATTCCGATGCAGTCAGTTTCAGTTATTTATAATACAAAGTTTGTTTATGAGTTCCAGTAAGAACTGTTGACGTATGAAACAAACATCCCGGTTTTGTTGGGACCGAATCCCTAACAGAGTCTGTTGACTTTAGTAAGTTTTAAATGACACTAAGTAAAGTTGACGTAATATAGTTTTTGACGTTTAGTAGAGAAATCTTTAACGAAATACAATCACTCAATTTCTTACTTTTAATTAGATGTAAGCGAACCTTTTTTTGGTCGTATTTCGGTGCATTGATTCATGGTAAGCATATTTATTAATGATATACAAATCATACGTTTATATGACCGGTATGCCGGCATTTGGTAAGTGATTGCTTAAGTTTCTAGTTCGCTGTGATTGCATTAATGCCTGGCTTAAATCTTATTGCACTGAAGTTGCCAGTACCGAATATTTCATAAACTTTCTTATTGTTGTGAGTTAAATGAATTTGCCACTAGGCGATACAAGACAAAAAGGAGCACTTAAGTTTAATACACTTAAGTTTGGGTTCTGCGTGCATAAAGGCTAACAAAAAATCTATTGGTTAATAATAAAATTTTAGCTTCTATGTATTGCATTTCATGAGCAGAAATAGTAGATTGTGTTTTGTGTAACCATATATATTTCCTCAATACCAAATATATACATTGTAGTCAAGTATTGGTGAAGGCTTCTGAATAAAAGTGAAAATCGTCGTCATCTGCATACGAACATGTGTAGGATGACCTGTCCCCAAGATACCGGTACTTTCAAGAATGCGTAAAGTCAACTACTACATGTCCATATAAAGCTTGTCGGGCATTTGAATTTGAAAGTCTTCCAAAACCATTTGTATTATTTGAAGGTTACAGTGCAATTTTCTACAATATATCTCCAGCCCTTGTATAATTTTTCAAACGAGTCGCCGAAACTGGATTCCTAAAGCATTATTATTGGGCTTCATGTACGTTTGTACCGTCAGACCCCATAGAATTTATCATATATCAGTCGTACTTATACGTTTAGATCCATTTGGTTATGACACCCCAATTTATTTGGAGGGCTGCTCGCTTGTTGTCATGGCAAAATCATGGTGTGCTAGCGCACGTATTGCGACCGTCAACCCAAACTTAAAGATTGTAACTTTTCGATATGTAAAAATATTTAAAGATTATGTCTCTATATCGATTCTGCATAAATCAACATAAAAGGTGGACTCGACACATCAACATAAAAGGTGTAATAGCTAAAATGTTAAGTAATGCGGCCTACGTTTTTATGGTTATTGCAAAGAGTGTCGTCTTCAGCCATCGTCTGCAACAGTTGGTACGAAATCAATTCAAGATCAAACGTAAATGATCATGAAAAACTACGTTTGAACAAAAGATTTTAAACATACACTTTTATAATCCCGTGGATTTGTGTGTTTCTAACCAATTGACTATTTAAAATTTCAGTGTCATAATATTATCAACGATGACTTACAAGCATTGCTTCATCAAGTTATTCCGTACCTTGTAAGTTTGGTTTATGGTAATACAGCGAATGTTGTTATGACAGTAAATTTATTGCTGTCTGGTTTACGATAAATAAAAATCTTTCTTTCACCAACAATGTTCCTGACTTTACCAGAATTTTTGTTTGTGGATATTATAATTATTATTTAAATTGTTATGTAGTTATTTAAAAACATTTCGTTGTTACAAATGCATTGTGGGATAACTTCATATGTGCCTTGAAATTACAGGCTAGCGAGCGAAGTTCATGGTTTACTAGAGGCGATTGGTTTCTCACCTTACTAAGAGATATGTCACATGACAATCAAATAGTCACAATGTTAATACTTTTATACATGTTATTATTATTAGTTGCTATTTGCTACATATATTCACTATTGATCCTTGCTTTATTGATATATTGTTGCTTTTGCAGGCAATGTGCAAATTTTAAAAGTTACTTTCGTCGGATTGCTAATAAAATACACACTCAAAAGCCCATTCTTCATCTCCACACATTGCAGGTTGCATTTCTACGAAAGTATTGAGTCGATTGATGATTGACAAATCTACCTATTCATAGAAAATTTGTGTTGTGCTAAATAGTTGTTTTTCTTCACGACAAACGCTAAGTTAGCGAAATAAATGTTTCTGGTTACGAATAAAAGAGAAACGCTAGAGAAATATGGAAAACGAACGCATTTTGCTTTAAATTCATGAGATGATAGCTGGATGCCAAAACTAGAAACTAAAAGTGAATAAACGCTAAGTTAGCGAAATAAATGTTTCTGGTTACGTGCAAGTGCAAAGCCTACAACCTGTTCTAGAACTTTATGTATTGATTTAGGTGGAAGAGAAATTCTATGGCAAAAAGTCCGGAAACTTTTATATTAAGAGTTTTTATCGTAAGCTTATCCCCCGCTGTGTGTAGGTCAGGAGCATATTAGAGGGGGCGTTAGAGTCGTCCCCTCCCCCTGTGAAGTAAGACAAGAGCTGGTTCCTAATATATACACATGGAATGATGTCATGTGCTATATGTTGTATATGCCTCCCTAGTTATTAAAATATCTTAGAAGTCAGTACTAAGCAATCAATGTCACACACTCTGAAATTTGCAACTTTTTACGAGATCAATTTTGTCTTGATAGTTTCAGAGAATAAATTTTACGCGAAAGGATACCCAAAAATTTTCAAACTTATCTTTATTGAGTACAATTATAATTCAATTGTTATGATTATAATTTAATCAGTATTCAGTAAAAGTTTTGTTCAGCATCTAGCAAGGTTTAATTCTTATTTATTCAATAGGAGCATCATCGTTCAATTGTTAAAAATAATCCACGATAAATCTTTTAATCACCACCTATTATGGAACACATGTTGGTTGATTGTAAACACGTTAAAATTTATAGTATGTGATATGGTATTTTCGGGACTATTTTATGCATTAATCTGCATTATCCAGTCAGTATAGTCAGCACGTCTATTTTGGAACACCCATGTTAGTCACCGCCAATTATGGGACACATGTTGGTTTATTCTAATCACGTTAAAATTCATACCATGTGATAGAGTATTTCCTGGTCTATTTGATGAATTAATCTGCATTACTTATCTAAAATATTAAACATGATAATTGGAAAACTTTAACATTGTAACTTAATAGGCAATTTGGACCGCTTTAGCAACATACATGTCGGAATAGGGAATGCATATTCTGGGCTTCGTAAGTTTTGAAGAGCACAATTTTTCTTAAAAATTCGGCAAGCTTAAGACGAAGAAAAAATAGACAAGATTATGTCGACACAAATTATATTAAATGTCATAGTTATAATTCTATTTAAGCAGAAAGCCATGCGTTTTAATTTATCTCTTGGTTCACCTATGATAACACTACTTGTCTGGAAATTAAGATTGGCATTGTTTGAATTATTGTAACTACTCAAGATTGGGAAATATCTCCAAAATAGAAAAGACAATTGAGGGAACTATGTAAATTACACATTGATGCGCATAACGCCAATGAATGTCTATCTGTGGATATGTTCCGAGGAGATAATTGTAGTGGCGTTCCTTAATAGCATCATTCCTTAAAGGACGTGTTCACTATACAGTTACTAACGCCCATATAATAGAAGCTAAGCTAAGAGTTTTTTATTGCATGAGTTGTTTGAAATTTAACATTAGTATTTTTGTCAGCGCTGTATTTTTACTAACAGGAAAAGAAGCAAGAAGTTTGTCAACAATTCGGATTATGCTTAGCGGACACTGTTGTAAAACCAATGCACAAGATATTTCTTAATGTCATCAAAATGCATATTAATTCGGTAAGTCGTTTTATTGATATTTTAAGCGGTAAAACTAAGTATTGATATTCTACTGTAACAGTTAGGGCTTGCTGCTGTACTGTGAAAGATAGTTGTATAGTCAAACATTTACTAATAGCCAGATACAAGAAGTGAGTAGCTTCTGCGCTGCAATAGGTGTATTGAGCTAAGCGTGCAATAAGACCTTTGGTCGAACAGATGGCACGTGATAGGAAATTTAAAGGTTTGACTTATGCAGGGCGAATACAAATCAAGCTACCAAATTAAGCTCTGGTCTAACCGGTGGCACATGGTGGAAAATGCAAACGTCTGAATTCCGTGTAACAACTAAACTTGCATGTAGAAGACCTAAAGTCTATCTTTAGCTATTTATACCGAAACGTTTAGAATTTGTGAATTGATGGATTAAAAGTATACAATCGCATCAATGACACTGCGTTATAGATTTATGACATGAATATGTAAAAATTGGTTATGTAGAACTGTACTTAGATTTAGGTTGGCAAATAGGAAATACACTATGGCCCAATTTAAGAAGTTTTAAGTTATCACCATGTAATTTCAAATCAAAATTTAACACACTATTTTCTAACTTTTATAAATATATTTACAAACCCTTTTCAGCCGTTTCCCTAGTCTCCATGAAAGTATGGTCGTAAAAATTCGTAAATGCTCAAGGCCCGGTACCGCAGAGAGCTCGCGAGGGTGCAGAATGATGATAAATTTAAAAGTTTATAATTTTACCTAATTTTTCTCAATCCTCCCCGGTTTTTGCTGAAATGTACCCCAGTTTTATCCTATTTGTGCCTTATTTCCTAATTTTTCCGATTTTGGCAAACGCTCATGAGAATTTACGGCACCTGGATGGGGGTGCAACGCCTCACGTGTGGTAATTCCCCTTATGAGTGTGTATATTATAATTGCCGGAATTAATAATGGAAATTACTATAAAAATTGGGCTTGGTAACTATATTTTAACCCTTTCTCGACTTACATTAGTAATGGTTTAGGAAGTGCTGTAGCAAATACTATTAATACTGCAACCCTTTGAGTAACCGGCAATTTATAATCCTGGTAGAACCTTTAGAAAATACTGTCAATCATTTGGGTTCGTTCAGCAGAAGTCGGAAAATTTTAGCTAGGGTCACCTTTGCATCCTGGGGGGGTCAACTCTATATATATTAGTAGTAAATTGAAAAAATACGTTAAAAATTGTCAGCTGTGTGTGGTAGAACCAACCAAAACAGGCACAGGGTATCCCCAGTACACTCCCGGTGGCGACGTCTTGCAGCGCAGTCCATAGAGCGGGTTATAGTTGCATATACTGTATTTTCCCAAACTCTGAGGAGCTTATTAACTCTTTATCGCTATAATTTGTATTAAAAAAGATATAGTTAAAAAGAACATATGCATGGATACAAAGCAAATATTTTTTAAAACCTTATTTTATGTTCATGTTTAATGAAAGGGTAAATCATTAAGGGAGTAAGCACCACATACATCTGATTATAAGATTACCATTCTGTAAGCGACCTGATTTGTGCAATAGTTAGAGTAGATACAGAGTACTCAAGCTTGCGAGAAGTGTAAGACTTTTACATTTAGATCGAAAGTTAGGATCTAATGTTTAGGTTTACGACTATATTTATCGAAAGAACCGGTTTATCTTCTACCATGTTTGCACCCATTTGGAAGATTTCGTCCTAGATTTAGTGGGTTGGTTATTAGTTACGATATTGTAAGGTGCTTTAATTTAAAGTTTTGTCTGCATGCTTTGCAGTATGCAGATAGTGGGCAACTCAGCATGCCGACACGCGACTACCTAACTAAACTCAGTGATCAAGTGCTTACATTCAAATGTTTAAATTTCGAAGCTAATGTTAGCCGCGATATGTTCCGTTATTCACATAGCTTACAAACTCGCGGTTACAACTAACAATTGATCAAACATAAATTTTGGATTGACACATAAAAGTTTTGCCTTGCGAGCAGAATGGCGGACTGTTGGAATTCCTTCCTAGTCATGTTGATGGCATCATCTTCCACAATATAGCAATTACGTATGCGAAATACAGATAATATATATACCATGAACTAATAATGTTAATAAACATCAATGATCAGAAACCGACAGAACAAACATATATCTGATTATAAATTTCTTGCGTACTTAAGACATCCATTTAGATCGACCTTATCAAGGAGCTGTCGGCAGAATGTTGGGTCCCCGGCTAACATAAGCGTGAATTGTACCATGGAATATGCTAGTAAACAATCAGAGTTGATTTGAGTTGAGATATGAAGTGTAATATTTCTAACTTTAAATTTGACGGAGTTTAATTGTTTTCGATAAACGAATTCAATCGCTATTATCTAATACGAAATAATTTATTAGTTCCTTGGAATAAATACTTGGAATAATACTTGGAACGGCTAAACTGCTCATGCGTTGTAATTTATAAAATGTTACTCAATGCGTGTCTTAAATTTCTTACATGTTTGTGACATTATTTCCATGTGTTAGGTGACTATTTACCCCTACCTGTCGGTATATTCATCTGATTTTTATATCTCTGTTGAGTTCATCTCCTTTGTATATCTCTGTTGTAAAATGAAAATAAATAATGTTTGGCAGTATTCTGCGCACCTTAGTAAGCATGCTTTGCAGACGGTGTTTAGAGAACGTTCATGACCGCGTTTCGAAACCGCAACCCTGCTGTAAATGTTAAGTCTCCTATGTAAATAGCAAAAACGAAGAGAATTTGTAGTCATTGTATACAGTGTTTTTTACTTTTTTTTGCAGCTGGTTCAATGCTATTATCCCAAGCCTTAATACTACCATCTCAGTCCTATTTCAAACAGTAGTAAGAAAAAAATCACTGATGAAGATGCCTTTTGAAACTAAATTCTTCTCTTTATATTATTTTTCCCGTAACACGGCATACAAATATGTCATAATGAAAATTTGAACAAAAATATATATCAAATATGAAATTTCACTACAAGAAATATGTAATTTATCGTAACCAATGCGAAGTGGCAGTTTTAAAGTTTCTCATACCATGGGGTAATTTGTATCAAATAGCGCCTTCGTTTCAGTATTAGTTGCCGTATTTTGCATTAGTTGTCGTATATGCCGCGAAATGGCTTTTCGGCTTAAAACATTCGCTGACTGTTAGGCCGTGTATTTTAATATAAGCAAGCGTTTGTTCCGTGCAAACTACTTCAATTGCAACAGCGTTTGATTCTGATATAAACTATGTACTGATACCACCAGCACAACAACGTTATTGCATTAGAGAGTTCGTGTCGCACTGCTAAGGAGCGACATATGACATAGAGTACAATACAACGCAGCTAATACTAATAACTTGACAACATCATTCAAGCGTTTTTAAGCAATGAAAAATAAGTTTCGGAATCCTGGTCACTGTAATCAGGCAATTTGATGTTTTATATTACGATTGAAATTTATTGGTATTTTACTTGGTGTAGAACGATTTTCTGTGAAATTCAGTCTGTTAGGTAACGATAGTCTGCTAGCGCTAGTCCGTTGTCAATAACATTTAATACACGTCAAACAAGAAGAGCACTTCTGTGTTTGCATTTGAAATATGGCTGCAAAGGGTTTATAGTTTCATGTCCGTCTAAAGCTATCCATGTCACTAAGCCAGCACTGAAAATATGCATGTATAATTCTTTGTATGGATTTTTAACACGTATATAACATCTGCTAAGTAATAGTTGTAGCATAGGCATCAGTGCGTTCAAAGATTTGTATGCACGGTTTGTGACGAGTTCAAACGAGTGCTACAGCACGAGTTTGAACGAGTTACCGTGCGTACAAATCTCTGAATGCACTGTTACCTATGCTACAACTAACTTGTTATGTAGCTAACCGTGCATTCCGACATTTGTATGCACGGCTTTCACTATATAACTATATTACAAGCAATAATATTACAAACAGCAATAGCAAGAATTTGTCAATATATACAGCAAAAAATTTAATAAAACTGATCTTTAATATATAACAAATGTAGTTATTTCTCATATATACTCATTTCGCTGTTCTCTTGCTAAACACATCTGATAAAAATTGTTAATACGTTTCAGCAGCATAAGTGTTTGCGGAACTACCTATTGATAAACATTGTTAATACGTTTCAGCAGCATAAGTGTTTGCGGAACTACCTTTTGATAAACATTGTTAATACGTTTCAGCAGCATAAGTGTTTGCGGAACTACCTATTGATAAACATAGTTAATACGTTTCAGCAGCATAAGTGTTTGCGGAACTACCTTTTGATAAACATTGTTAATACGTTTCAGCAGCATAAGTGTTTGCGGAACTACCTATTGATAAACATTGTTAATACGTTTCAGCAGCATAAGTGTTTGCGGAACTACCTATTGATAAACATTGTTAATGCGTTTAAGCAGCATAAGTGTTTGCGGAACTACCTATTGATAAACATAGTTAATACGTTTCAGCAGCATAAGTGTTTGCGGAACTACCTATTGATAAACATAGTTAATACGTTTCAGCAGCATAAGTGTTTGCGGAACTACCTATTGATAAACATTGTTAATACGTTTCAGCAGCATAAGTGTTTGCGGAGCTACCTATTGATAAACATTGTTAATACGTTTCAGCAGCATAAGTGTTTGCGGAACTACCTATTGATAAACATAGTTAATACGTTTCAGCAGCATAAGTGTTTGCGGAACTACCTCTTGATAAACATTGTTAATACGTTTCAGCAGCATAAGTGTTTGCGGAACTACCTATTATAAATATGTAGTACTATATCGTACGTATTCAATCAAATATCTATTACACCAACATGTTAAAGTGAAATGATTCAGAAGCATAATTGGTTAGAGCACTACGTATTATAAACACGTTGTACTATAGTGCGCATTCAACAGAATATCCAATACACTTCCATCGGTGGGATAGTGCTGACTAGTACATATTCAATCAAATATCGAATTCATCCACATCCCAGAGTGAATGCATTTCAGCAGCATAATTGTTTAGAGCACTACGTATTATAAACACGTAGTACTATAGTACGTATTCAATAAAATATCAAATACACCACCATCCGGGCGGATGGTGTTGAATAGTACTTATCCAATGAAACAATTAATACACCAACACTTTGCGAAACGATGGGGAATCCTAACGTCGAACACTGTCCAACTGTTTCGTGCTTACAATATAACAATACAGTACAAATATATTCAGTTACTTGACTTAGCAATTTCTGTGATGTTCAACACCTGAAAGAAACACGTTCATCCGACTCGAGAATTATGATTTAGCTTATGTTGTCCGCACGTCATGTTTACTAACGCTGGAATATTGCGACACATTTTATAAGGTAAGATTCAATAAGGAACTGAGTAATGCAAGTACAAAAATGGGTAAACCCTATTCTCTAAACATTTGACACTTTTTTCTGTCATAAGTTAAAAAGAATACCCAAGGAATGCCTGGTTACATTTGTGCAGGATTAGACTAGTGTGATGTAGATCAGCATTGTCATTGCGCCTATATTAGCCAATTGCTAAGGCAATGTCTAATATGTTAGCTTTATTATATCTTGTGGTATAGAATAAATCTGGGCCAACAATGGTTTCATTGGCTAAGGTGGTAAGTATATAATGCTAAAACATGAAGAGTGCAGTCAGTACTGTGTAGGACGCCAAGTTTATATCAGTTTGCAATAAAAACCACCTTGTTTTGCATTTCTTGTTTGATTGCTATCTACAGAAGTTGGAAAATTTGAATGAAATGCACTTGTGAAAACTTAGATAACCAAGTGATTAGCTCCACCTACCTAATGCAAGCGTACACCAGATGACAACTCAACTGAAGTGCTATTTTAGTACCGCATAAAATCAATTCGAGATTGGAAATTTAATTTTAGATAAAGCAAGGTAATGGACCATTTGGTGCTATTTGTGACGAGTGTCAATTTGTTGTCAGCGAGTTTAGTACATTGCTTCGTGATAAGACAATTCAGGTAAGCGGAGTTCGCTGTGTCTTTTTCGGGTACGTTGACAAAACTATGTTCTAATATTTTTCGTTTCCAGGGCAACCATTTGCACCTTCTGAACTTGCTACATTTTTTGCTTTTAAACAGTTACAGTTAAGAATGTTAAATACTGTTTTCAAATTTTTATGGGATCAAAAACTGCATAGGATAAAACATTTGAGATATTTGTTATATTTTCCAAAATCAATGCATATGTTTGAAGTTAATTTTCCTTCAATGAAGCTTCTGCCGAGTTCAGTAAAACGACACCTCGCCAAAAGTGCTGTCAAATTGCAATGAATTATTTATTGATCGCAGCTGCCGCAGATGAGGCATGCTGTATATATATTAGGCCCGAACAACCTAAGATATTGTAAAAACTATAGTTCACAATAAATTAATAATTTTATAAATAGTATCCATTCGGCCATATTCGTATATTTTATCATTTAAAATGATGTAATACTTTTTTCGGCTTATCCTAAGTATGCTTGGCAATATCCTACCAAGGTTGCCTGGCGGTATTGGCAACGTCCTAGCTTCCTTGTATGGCTACCGGCTGCCAGTTATCATCAGTCAATAAAGTAAGACCAAGAATACAAGCCTTCGCTGATTTTTATTCTTGCTTGTATATCAGTAACATCGTGGCAAACTATATGTATCTGTAGGACGTTCGCTGCGTAGCCTAGGCCTCTTATATCTTGATGGAGTACCGCCATGCATTCTTGAGCGATCGTTGGGGGTGATAAGCCGAAATGCGACCACATCATCACATGCCGTAAAGTGTCTGGGTATGTCCAAGAGTTATTTTTCCGCAGAAACTTTTATATACAAAATCTTGTGTAAAATTTTCACACTAGTATGTGCCTTACATGTTGTGAATAAACTACCCTTTCTTAAGCAGTTTTCATCAGTGTCCAAAGAAATTGGTGATGAACTAGTTACCACCACGTATTAAGAGAAGCAGTCGCATTTTTGTTTGCAGGATGACATTAAATCACAACTGGAACAATCGTGTTCAGCATTAAAGACATTCGCAGACGAGGTACTGGATTCCGATATTGTTCTGCGGCTTTTTTTGGTATATTAGCTTCGTAGCGACAAACACTAATAGCACTGATCACATCACTATCTTTATTTTTGATGGTAGCGAATGATGCGATATGTTGCAGAAGAGATTTCATAATGCTGCTGTAATTTTCGCTTACTTTTACATCTTTGCACTTTATAATCCCGGTTACGCAATATTTCAATTTATATTTTTCAGTAATAGTTGTGCAATGTTAAATAATTTTAGATGCAGGCTACATTGCCAAATGATTCAAGTTTTAAAATTTCTTGTAATTTTAAAAAATATGTCATTTAAATTTTAAATAGTTTACATCCCGCTGGATAATTCATGAGAAACATCTCGCTTTTAATAAAATTTAGTTAAAAATGTTATGTTCGCAATTCTGCACTCAGAAATAAATTCTAGTTTTGTTGCACAAATTTCAGAAACGTAATGTTACAGTATTGGGAAGGCGAGATAACTTACTTTTGTCTTCTCACAATAAACTAAAACGATTATTGGTATGTATGTCGACCTGAACTTCTATAATAATTGCTTTCTATGAGAAGAACCGTTCTAGGCGCAAATCGTGTCAAATTTTGCCTTTCCAATAATAATGGGGAAACTTGACATGAGCATAAAAGTCGCAAATGTTGGTTTACGTAACATAGCGAATTCAAGGACAAAATTTGACGTCCAAGTTGCGTTTGGCTCTCAGTTAAACTTAGGTTAGTGTGACAAAACTTTGCGTGATCGCCTATACATGCTTATAGACCCACAGATGTGGGACCCTTTCTCGATGCCAATCGCCGATCCCATGGCAGGCGCGTCTATCCTCCTCTCGCAATGCCACAAGGACCACCCGCCAGCCCTGCTCCGCCTCCACCCGGTGACCGGCTGACTTCCGCCCCCGATAACGCAGCTATCCCTTGGGGTTTCGGACCTTAAACATGTGGGACTATCTCTATAGTGGAAATAGAACACATAATCTGCTGGGAGGTATAATATAACATAGTCGCTACTCGCTAACAACAGATCAGCACACCTGCTGTAATGTTATAAGTGTACAATAACCGCCAAGATTCTATATAAATGACAAAAACTATTGAACAGCAAAACCATATTTTAATATTGAATATTTTTTACCAATTTACAACCATGCAATGGAGTGAAAATCTTTTGCTCAGGTTAGATTTCTCAAATCTCGATGCGAAATTCATTCTGAGATTGTTTTAGTTTTTTTAAAATCATTGCCAAAAGTATTTTTGGTAAATTTTTCATTAAAGTTTCAGGTGTAAATTTTGCTCGACTATTGCGATGTCGTTTGTTCTTGCGCATATATATCGAGGACATAACTCTAATAATAATTTTAGTGCAAAGCAATGGTCGATCAATACTTTCCACTAATTCTTGAAAAGCTACAAGATCTCATGGTATGTGATTGACTTTACAGAACAGTGATTTCGTGATAACGTTTTTTGAAACGGTAGGAACTGATCAGCAAAAGAATTGAACTCAACAATATCCAGTGGCTTAGCCGAATACATCGGAATTAGGAAACATTGTGTCGTGAAACGTGGTTAATCTAATTGGTTACTTTGTTCAGTTTACTTTAGTTAGTTCAGTTAGATAAATCTTTCACCAATCTACAAAATTCTATCATAGCAACACGCATGTTGGAAACTAGCTAACTGTGTTTTATATTTCCATGCTGGGATGTTAGTTACATTTAACACGTAAATCATATTTGGACTATAATATATCAATCATATTTGTTTGCTGCTTTCATCGCGTTGTATATAGTTTTCCAAAGTTAAATCCATAGTTATCAGCACTTGGACTAGGTTCCTTTAGGTCTAAGATACAAATTCCAGCGAACTTTCAGTTGAAATTCAATAAGGCTTTTTTGATTTTTGCAGTATAAAAATTGTTTTTATTTTGATAGACAATCTGTGTGTGAAACCGTATCATGAAATATAAATTGTGTCAATTAGATATATATATAATTTGCGATAGGATACGTACCTTGTATTGTGCAGAGTAATGGGCTACTGAAACTTAATGGCTCGTAAAAAGCTTTGTTAGAACGAGCTTAAATTGCGGCGTTCCATACTTTTCAGTGCAATTAAACTGTCTCTGAACAGATTTGCTTAAAACATGTTTTAAATCTAGCACTCTTTACGTTCTATTTGTTACTAATATGCCCATATATAAAGAACTAACTTATTTTCTATTTAGACACATCTTTGTTTAATGTAAAACATTTGAGTTTTCTTTAGCTTCCAGTTCTGAAATCATTAGTTTGTTTTGAAGATACAGTGATGACTTTGGCATCATTAAACTGATGCCACCTAGGCAACTCATAAAAAACTGACTGGCCTATATTTATGGCATCGTTTCTGTTTTGGATAGTGGTCTCATTTTTGTGACGAAAGTTGTTACGATCTAGCCAAAAACACATTATGCCCTTTTCAACACATTAACACTGTTTTGTTATCACAGCAGTTGGTATTTTATGAGTTTGGGAAATTTTAGAAAGATCCGAAAGCGTTGTGTGCTGACATTAAGCTGTGTCCGTCACGGGTCATTGAAGAAACAGTGCTACATCATCGATCCCAGCGTCCCGCTGTACGATCTCATTCCGGATTTGGAAGGGTAATATCGCATAAGTGCACACTGTTTACTAGTAAATAAGGGTTTAAATGCTTCAAATACAGGTGCCAATTCGGGCACAACATCCAGCAGAATGTCCTGCTATTAATGCGCGGAGGGAATATCGAACGTACGCACCTTGATTAGCAGCATGTAAGGATTTTAATGTTTCGAACATTGTTGCATATCAGAACACACCATACAGCTCTCATCATATTCGAGTATAATATCGGGTAATGGAATCCAGTTTGAAATGGGTAAGGATTTAAATGCTTCGAAAACCGCTATGCGTGTAGTTCGTATAATTGCAACTATCTTATATCTAATTCGTATATTATATTGTACACACGGATTGTATATAATTTTAACTACCATTACACGCATGATGTGAATATAGTTGCGCTCATTGCGCGGGAAATTTAGATATTGTTGCTACCACTGCACACACAATGTTGATATAGTCACTATCATTGTACATTAGTTGCACACATATTTGTTTACTGCGTACGTTTTGCGTGCACTGGTTACACCCATATGATTAAAGTAGCCACTAGCTGCACGCATCTTAATGTGATTTCTGCAATTATATTCATGTATACTGTTTTAGGATTATATGACGTCCAAGCGGGGTAGAAGGTTCTGTACCTAGTTTAATGCAAATTAACCCAAATTTGTAACAAGTATAAAACCCATCGTCGCTGAAATCCGTAAATTTAGATTTTAGCTCTACCTTCGATCTCTATTGATTTCCAAAAATTGCCGTTTTAAAGCTATTGCACTATCCGTCCTGATTTAGTGTCCTCGTTGACAGAATAAAAATCGCGTCAAGTCTGGATTATTATATCATGCGGATATGATTCTTGTCATAGTAGATTTAGGTATTTGGTTTTCAATGAGAATGTATATATAGTATAATTGTATCTTGATATCTTGCAAATATTTTTGATATATAGAAATTATAAATACATTTATGCATTTCCTCGTGGATTTAACACCTTGTGTCTGGTTTTACATGTTTAATCCCACTGATAATATTTGTATACAATCGCTGTAATATACATTTCACACGTTGTGGCTCATAGTGTGCTTTCTTTACTCTCCTTAAACTACCGGATTTCACCTATTGCAATAGACTTGAGATTGTAAGTATTTCTCTTCTCGTTAAAATTCATTTTCTTCGACGCGTGACATGAGATACTTCTGCACGCCACTGTGAAACGCGCGAGTGTAAAGAGAATGGGTGAGCTTACTGCACCAATTTTAAGGCAGCATATTTTACCACAATTTAACGAATGGTGTGCAAATCGAAAGTACTGGCTGGAATATATGTCTGCTTTCCGCCTCGGTCATTGTCACAGTTAGGTTACTCATCATATAACAAGACCAATATATTTTTTATTTTTATAGGTATCACTTCACCGGGAACCTGACTATCGACGGCTCCTTCTAATTGCTACAATCGCGCCACGAATACGGACAAGAATCGGTGTAACAACGGGTTGTGTTGCCTGCGAAAGTATTTTTGACGCAATTTTGTCGTATTTGAAAACCAATGGTACTGAAGTAAGTTCAAATTTTGAGCACTAGAGTTAAAGTATTAGCGTTAACGATAAAATAGTTTCGTTAGAAACATATTCGAAATTACATAGTCAACTGTTTGGAGTGTTCCGGCTGTTGAGCTTAGTTGAAAGCAGGTGTACCCGTTCCGTAAAAGGCGAACGCTTTCGTTTCTTTTGGACAAATGTTTTTTAGTAATCACCGTCATAAGCGCAAGCTAAGTACCTGTTGCGTTCGCTTTTATTACCAAAATATTAGCAGTACAATCATAAAATTTGAACTGGAGGTTCAACTCAATTTTAGCAATATTTATGACAAATAACCATTTAAAATCCTGAAAATTTAAGTTTTAAAATTTTCACAAAATAAAATTATTGTAATATATTTCTTCAGCAATAATGGACATGACTGCGATATAACTCAAAATATAGAAACTGTTTTATGAGTATCTACGTAAAAAACTAACTGATAATTCAGTATGAAATAAGCTAACTCTAGTGAGAGGAGACTTAGTCTGATAGCAACACATCTATGGTAATTTAAAATTACTGTTTTATAAATAAGTTTGCGGCAGAATTACATACAGCCGAGTTAATTTTTGCGGATACTTAAATTTTTAATTTATACAGTTGTAAATATACGATTTACCATGCAGATATATAGCATTTATAATGCAGCTATATCGAAACACATTTAGACATGGGTGCTGAAGTTTTTCAACGTACTAACAAGGTATTGCCGCGAATAAGTATTATATTCTTATGAGCTCTTAAATGTTTTTCACCCATAAGGGATTTCTGGTGTTCCAAACATTTTTCTATAGACCAAAATCCACTGAACTACGAAGGAAGTATATTCCGTCGTCACGCATAAAATTAAATCTTTTTCACGCTAACAGTACAAGGATATGTCACAATGAAAATTCTTTCCTATTAATTTTGTGGCAGTACTTTGTGGATGATATAGCTTTTAGGTAAACTTGAAAGTTAGCTAAATCAAAAGTTGGATGAATTCTATACTATATTGTTATGTAACCTGGCTTTGTATATACGTACTACGTCGCCTTATTTAGTTGACGTTGATAGTTATGATAAACTTGGAATGTAAAGAGTAATACTGATTTATTCCAGCGATATAGTACTCCCGGATAACCGTAGCCGTGTGATTGTCTCATAGAAATATCATATTTTTATGTGTACGACAATACATGCAAATTGTTAACTTATATCCTAGGTAGTTATCGTGAACGATTTGAAACAATTATGCCGAGATGTGCTTCCAAACGAAATGGCTATTGAATGTCAAGGCCTTCTGAATCTGTACGGTCAAGCCATTATTGATATGGGTCTTAGCGAAGTTACTGCTGGCGAAGTGTGTGAAGCAATTGATGTGTGCGATAAGAATGAGAGTGAGCATTGACTTCGTGCTATATTGTACACAATTTTATCGATTTGGACTGCATGAAAATAAAGTACAGGGAAGTAATACTAATGAAAGTTACAAAAAACTTGAATATTTAAATAAATTCTGCTACAAGTCAGTGTTGTAGACTAAGCACGTTTTAACTGCGTGGATAATATGCTAAAGATGCATTCGATTGCATTGGTTATTATACACTCGCCCATTAGTTATTTGAAAAGCGGTTAGAAGAAACTCCAAATGGTCCTATCAGAATATTTATTTTCATTTAACTAATGTATGTCATTTGCGTCTGTTATTGCATATTGCATCTAATTCCTTTCAACATTGCCTTGATTGGATAGTCAGCTATAGCTTCAATACATTACAGGATGCGCAAGGTTTGACGTTTTATATTACAGTACACAGTCTTGTATACGTTAGAAAGTGCAAATATTGTTCTACTCCATAACAACAGTCTGACTTATTTACACACATAGTTTTTGTCAACACAAAACGTGTTTCAGCAAACAGAACCAAAGCTGTCGTATACGTAGTCAGAAAGCGTGAATCGCTAGAAGACTCAATGGAATTATAATCCTATGCTGAGTTAAAATCTGACCTGGTTGTTCCAATCGTTAACTTTACTAGCTTGTTTGTTTCTAAAACTGACCTATAGTTATTAAATAATAATATTATGTTGGTGATATGGTGTTATTATTTAATAAAACATCTATGCGATATATATTATACTTGCTGATGCTCCAAGCGGGGTGGGGGGCGAGAGGGTGGTGACAAAAAGTTGACGATAGCCCCCTGAACCCCTGCTTCGGCATGTATGACATATGTGAGATAATTCCGGCAATTATATAATTTTAGAACCACGAACACATTAGCGGTTAATACGATGACATATTATATCGTTTTTAATAGAAGCTATGTTTCAAAACTGCTACAGAATCTGTGTGAGACGGACCTAGCAATGAGTTGGTAAGGGACCCTTAGGATTTTTAGTAGCTTCTTACAAACATATCAAATACATTAAATATAATTATTTTCAAACAAAAACAAAGCATCCTTTTACAGATTGAAATTCTCATATCGACATCTATGTTTCGCTGTTGTATTAGGTTATTACTATGCCCCAAAATTATGAAATAAATAGGTATTCAAGATGCTACAGTCAGATTCTGTTTCGAAGAGGATCTGCAATTCGTTATCAAAAGATGAACCTTGGTTCTACTTATAATTCCTTGTACACACACAGGGGTATTCATCCCTAAAAACAGTGGGGGATGAGCATAATTTTTATTTAGTTCTTATTCGCGATCTTGATTTCTTGGGAAGATGCAAACCCTCATCCCCCGGAATGGCCGCCCATATACACACATTAAATGCAACTTCTATTTAAAAAGTCAACCTTTTATTGATCGAAAATATAATCTTTACATCTAACTTAGTGTGGGTTTATTGTCATAGTGCAAAATTGTAAAATTTGGGGTTATAAAATTATATAGCGCGTTGCAACAGAAGAAGCTAATTCGAGATTGGCTGCTACTAATCTGGATGAGCGGATTTAGATTTCTGTCTAAGCTCGAAACCCGAGTACACAGTTTCTGATATTGTAATAAAAATATATATATTTATCTTTATTTTGACACTGATGTTACAACGAGTGCTTTATTTTGTTAGAAAACTATGTAGTATATAATGATTAACTGACATATAGCGTGTCGTTTCTATATATATATACACGCACATATATATATATATATGGTTTTTAACTAAATTGCAAATATTTTTACAGCCTTCACCCTGGCTTCTAAAGACGTTGTTGCACGATCGGAAATTGAGTGCGAAGCTTGTGAGGGCACATTGAATTTCCTCAAAATTGAACTCGACAGCCCGGATGTACGAACCGAAATCACACAGCTTGTTGAAGATATCTGTAATAAACTGTACAGTCAATATCGTCAAACAGTTAGTTTTTAAATTTATGCTCATATTTTAACAAGAGCTAAATGAAGCGAGCGCACATGTCGTTTTTAAATGGTTGTTTAAGAAATACTAACAGAACAACTAGTGACGAAACGCATTCAGACCTTCAATCTCAACATTATAAACTTGCGCTTTAATAAAAACAAGAATCTATATGATCTAGGTGAAAGAAATCGATAAAAATCTGTAGTTAGCTTAGCAGTCAATCTTAAGGTATGAGACCTATTTCTGCTTCTGCAGGTCTCGAATATATAAATATATTTAGTTAAACATGTGAAATACCTTTGCTTTCGTAACTACAGTTGGGGATTAGTACATAAAATTCGACGAAATGCTCTATTTTTAGTGAAATGCTCGATCAATATGTGGAGCACCCCTGCGCTCTCAATAGACTAATATAGTATGGACCGCCTTATAGCTCTAGTAGAACTTTTCAGAGCATCTAGTGTGCTCTCAACAAGCTCCAAAATTTCCCAACATCACTTATTTAACAACATCACAATTTTGTTTACGTGGTGTACGATTTTGCAATATAAAATATGTGTCAGATGCAAGAGAAACTTTGTCGAAAAAAATATGCAAAAATCGACTAACGACATAAAATCGGAAAGCACACACGGGCGCAAAAATTCTGCAGCACAGTGGATAGGTCTACAAAACACACTGTCATGCCAAATGTCAACCAACTGCTTGAAACATAGCGCAACATTTATTACACCGGTGTGAGAAAACACTTCGATCGCCTGTGCAACTTTTTTCATGTCAACATATAAATCACTTGAATATATACATGTTTTCTGTGTTGCTCCACCAACACTGTATAGTGTCACTGAAGTTCAAATTTTAGAAACCAAAAAATAATTTATATAAAATTAACACTATTCGACCGTGAAATATGGTGGCACCTATAGGGCTTCCGTAATAGGGGCTGTAAGGGATCGGAGTGAACCCTATTTGGCTTATTGTAACCCTTATTTGGGTGGCCCCACTGGAACCTCAAAACACTACCTAAAACGTTTAACGTAAATTATGAATTTTAGTCGAACAAAATTATAAACGTATCAACTCTATATATTTTAGTTGTTTCGTTATATCTTTGGTTGGCGACGCTTCTGCTAAGCAGTTTGCGTATAACTAACTTCCAATATATACGCCACAGGAGACAATAGGAATCGAATGTCTTAATAACCCTTCATTAGACTACCCGACTTTTAATGGCAAGGCCCCACGTGCTAAACATAATGTATACTGCTTCGAGATAAATATCTAGTGCTACAATTTCAGATTACTACGGGTTATGCAATCAAAATCAAAACGAACATTAAACATGTAAGCTATCAAAAACAGTTGTATGATAACAAAGTGCATTTACACGCTATTACCACCGGAGAACAAAGATATTTCAGAATTGCTTCGAAAGCTAAGCTACACTGCGTATCACACCAAACTGATGTTTTGTCAGATACTATCTCAGCCTAGCGAACACCTTGCTTCACTAAGATTTAAATTCACTTAACTAGAAATTATTTACGTTTATTCAGATTTATTCAGTAAAAATTCACGCAACTGCTACAACTCAGTGCCCTGTTTTACTCGACGCTAACACATTAAAACACAGTTACTAGTAACCCGCAGTTGTTTTTCAACGTTTGAAGAGGCTTAAAAAGTAATAAGCGCTTAAAGTATTATGCTAATACTGTGGAATGGCTATAACATGACGGCTTCGGTAAGCAGCCAGTTTCACTTATTTGTACATTTAGATAGAAAAAAATTTAAGATTTTTGAACAAAAATCATCCAAGCTGTTTAACTGTATGAAACTTAAGCTATACAACATTAGGCAAAGATTGAACGTGCAAAACTCGAACCAGGCTACACTTTCAAGTCAAGCAACACCACAAGCAAGTGGGTACATTATTATATACAAACATGTATGTGTTTTGTAAGAGTTTAAATGATATACCTATTGATTGGTGAGTGCTCCAGATACCTGTATCTTAAACTTTCGTGTCCTCAAATTTGTGATCTTATAGCCACTAGGCTCTTGAGGACATATGCTGCTACAGTCGTTCTTAATCAGCTCAATCAATCTTTTAATCAATTATGTAACTTGACGCTAAATCTTTTATAACATGGTCAAGCTGACTGATATTTCTTACTAAAGTATCTATAAGTTCAATTTCAGTTTCTGCCTGAGAAAAATTGAATTTTGTCCTCGTCATCCGTTAGGTCTAAATCCGCTAAATTTGCGCTACGTAATTTATATATATAGCAGTACTGTTACGAATTTCAAATAGTGCTTCTGCTTATAAATTCAACCAAGTTCTTTTAGCTTAACTAAGAGAATCGGATCTATATGAGACTTCCAACTGTAGTGAAGGGACCCGTAATGAATAAGAAAACACCAACTTTCCAACAATGAGCTTGTGTAATGGTTAGCACTCTGGACTTAGGACTCTACTTAGTAGACAAATATAATAAACACCTAACCTAATGTTACTAAAATAAATAATAGTATGGCAATAAAGTGGGTCTACGACAATTGACTCCGCACAACTGACTCCCAACACAATTGACTCCCGCACAATTGACTGCCGGACATTTGACTCCCGGACATCTGACTCCCAACACATTTGACTCCCAAGACATTTGACTCCCAACACATTTGACTCCCTGAACATTTGACTGCAGGACATTTGACTCCCGGACATTTGACTCCCGGACATCTGACTCGCAGAACTATTGCCACAATATCTGTAAAAAGAGAAACTGTCCCTGGTATAATTCCTATCCGGTCGAGTTGCCAACACGCAGCTCATGGAAGAAAATTCGAATACTTAGAAACACGTTTATAATTTTAATGATAAAGTAAGAGCAACGATATAGATATTGTATTTTTAACAAAATGGAATGATGCTTAAGCAAAAACTAAAACCTAGAAACATATGACACTCATGCTATATTGCACGAAAAACTAGATGCTGTGATGAGACCGCTGGCTCTCAGTTATCAAATTAATAACATTAATAATTACGACCCTCTTAACATGCAAGTATTAACAAGTGTCTAGTGTCCACCAGTGTCTATCGTTTAGAACTGAAAATTATAAGCGATACCACGAAGTGTTTCGACAAAATCGCGAACGTCGTACCAGTCGAGAAGGCGATGCAAACGCCGCTGAAGGTCCCGATAGCGCTTCTTTTTCGGCGCTGGTGCATTTCCTGCATTCAATCCTGCGATTCCAAGCTGGTTTAACGCTTGTTCTTTCTTCAAAATTTCAACGAATTTATAAAGGTTCGGATATTGACTGGAAATGCAGGATTGGAAACCAACGACTGGAAACCTCTGTGCCAGCCTTCTAAACTGTTATTTGTCCTATCTTGATCATTGACTGTTCGGTCATGCACATTCCAAAGATTAACTGGATACCGCGGAGCTCGACGAGAACGGTCAGGTTGCATTCGACCCAAGCTTTGCGTCATCGGCAGCGATATCACGTACTGTATTGGTGCATTACTATTCCGAGGGTGGTCAAGTGGCTAAGCTTTGGACTGATAAAGGCTCCGCGTACAAGCCAGTGGGCCCGTACATTGAAACCATATTTTCGTAACACATTAACGTTACCGTAAGCGGTCAGCGAAAAAAAGGTCGCAGGGGCGTCATGTGGGCAGTTCGGGGGGGGGCGGAGCTCTTAATGCACGAGCTAAATTTGTCGCCAAATACATTAGAACAAAGATGCCAAAGAGTGGGTGTCAAATTTCTCGAAGTCATATGTCCGGGAGTCATATGTCCGGGAGTCAAATGTCCGGGAGTCAAATGTCCGGGAGTCAAATGTCCGGGAGTCAAATGGCCGGGAGTCAAATGTCCGGGAGTCAAGTGTCCGGGAGTCAAATGTCCGGGAGTCAAATGTCCGGGAGTCAAATGTCCGGGAGTCAAATGTCCGGGAGTCAAAAGTGCAGGGAGTCAAATGTGTTGGGAGTCAATTGTGCCGGGAGTCAATTGTGCGGGAGTCAATTGTGTTGGGAGTCAGTTGTGCGGGAGTCAATTGTCCGGGAGTCAAATGTGTCGGGAGTCAGTTGTGCGGAGTCAACTGTCGCACTTCCCAATAAAGTAAATGAATTGTTTGAATTGATAAGGTGGATCTAAGGATCCAAATATAGTAATATATCAATTCTTGCGCAAAACTTACGAACTACACGGTGGATCCGTCTATCCGGCCGAAACCTCGACTTCAGCTTAGGTCGCATTAGTCAATAATTCAAAATTGTTAGCACCTCTGTGCCCTCAAGCAACAATACTTTGCAGAAAATCTATCAAGAAGCACATAAATATATGGAGCCCCCTGTGTTCTTACTGAAAATATTCGGAAAGAGCCCGTCTACTCTAAATAACGTAAGCAAATACTGCGCGTCCTGTGTGCTCTCAAATACAGACCCACTAGTATCTAGAGAATCTCCCTATGCCCTCAATAGCAATTTTCAGAGCAGCCATCTACTCTCACTAAACCCTTAAAATTCGATAAACTCGGAATCAGCGCTAAGTCTTAGCTTTAATCCTGTCATGCACACTAGGTCCAAATGGACCCAACGCACATTGCGGCTCGTTGTGTTTACTGAGTTTGTCGTATATCGTACGTTTGAATGTGCGTTGTTATTCGCTCGCATTGTGACGTTCCTTAAAGAACCGAGCAACAGCTCTCAGATAGCTCAGTGGTTTGCGTACGCAAGTTTCACCCGTACGTTTCGGGTTCGATCAACGGCGCAGGCTTGAGTTTGTCAAAAATTGACCGATACACAAATTAATTCGGACATGAAAGGGTTAAGTAACTACTGTCTAGTTACAGAGTTAAATAACAAGGTGCCACAAAGCTATAAACCTAAGAGAAATAAAGCAAATAACACTTACAGAGAGCTCCTCTATTGCGGCTGACACGCCGGTCGAATTAAACATTAGTTTGTATGCCCAAAAATTTAGGCTAGCTAATCTTAGACAACCTGTTAATTTTCTGTTGTTATTCTGTGCGCATGCAAAGTTACTAAAATCGACACCGACGTGAACTAGCGCAGGGCCCGAACGGCTTTAATGTGTTATTCTTGAAATGTTTTGTGAAACAAGAATTTTTTTATTTTTCACTGAGGTCACTGCTTGTTTAAAAAAGTATGTTGGTATATAAATCTAAATGTTGACCGCAAATATTTTTCTAGTACTACTCATATATACCATTTATATTAGCAAGACATGGTTGTATGTTCTATATAATCTCACCATACGCAATTTAGCTGATTGTATGAATCTATTAATGAATTATGTAATCATTTTCGAAAGCTATAATAGACCCGTCATAAGTTCCGCAATTTGATCAGTAATAGTCAAAAAACTAGGCATACAACGATACAGCACCAATCTAATATTTTTATGCCAATGCCAAGCAAAGCCAACTTGTACTATTTCGGATGTTCTGGGAAATCTGCATTCTGAAATACGTATCGCTAAAATCTTCTAAGGTGTAGAATTGTAGAGTACACATTATGCATTCAACGTAAATTATGAATTTTAGTTGAAGAAAATTATAAACTTATCAACTAGATGTATTTGTCTAGTGCCTCTATATCACTTTCACTGGCGACACTTCTGCTAAGCAATTTGCGTATATCTAACTCCTAATATATACACCACAGGTGAATATAAGAATCGAACGGCACAATAACGCCTCGTTACAGTTAGCAACGCGCGCTATCGCAACGGTCCTAATAATTTCAAAACAATAGAAATCTAGAATATTACAAACTGCTGCGTTACATTGCTATCGTTGGAAACAATACTTATGAACACAACCAAACCTTATCCTAATTTTGTACATTCTAGCTTATCAAGTTTTCCTTGCTTTAAGTATTAATTAGCTATGAAAACTCTGTTATTACAAATTGATATGTGATAAGTCTTCATAATTCAGGCTTTTGGTTAAAACTATGTTTAACAAATCAACCAGTATACAAACAATATAGGGGACACGCCAACAAGTTTTGAATTGTAAATGCAACATTTTCGAAATCACACAGCCAGGGCAATAAAATAAGAGTGCTTTGTTTGTAATTTTTTCTTTTCAGATTTTAGAGAAACCCCGTTTTCTCACCGTAATTTGCAGTTCGTTGTTCGATGTTACTATGTCGTTTATGAAATATGGTTGATGTCTGTGTATCTTTTAGTGTCATGATCAAGTCGCAATTCATGTGCCGCAGTTGCTACAAGTGCTGGATAACTACTTGGATCCTTCGATGTGCAGGGTAAGTTATATATTAATTGACTATCTTCGTAAGAATTATTGGTGATAGTCTTTCAAATATGTTCTGTCATGACAGGGATTTTTATTCTAAACTGTCTTACACACTATTCAATGCTGTCGTTTATGAATATAGAGTAGTTATCCGAACGTAGTGAAACATAGCGGAGATTGTGTATTGCAGGGGTGAAATCCTTTAAATTCAGTCTGTGTGTGTGATCGGTCATTACTCGAAACGACTTAACAGATTTTCATGATCTAAGGCTCATTCTAACCGGCATCGTCGATTTACCGTGTACATCTCCGAGCGCTTTTTGATTTTGGGTCTGGTTCCGGTGTCAGGGGTCAAAATGTGGGTTTTTGTCCCATTTTACTCTATTTTAGTACTCTTCACGGAAGCAAAGTTAATTTTATCTTAACTTTCGAATTTTTATCTCTGGATGGTTTTATTTCATAGTAAAATGATAAATGCCGATGCCTCGTTTTTGTTTTTCGCTTGAGGCTCCGGTTCTGGATTTATGGAGTTTGAGGTACGGGGGTATGCGCCCCAATGGTTTCTCGACCCATAGTTTGAAAATTTGTTCTGACGTCTATGGCGGCTCATAAGTTTTACCTGTGGGTTTTCAAACATTGGAAACTCATTGCCGGTGCTGGTTTTGCTCTGCCACTCATGGTTCGTGAGTACGGAGGTATGACACCCATGGTTCGGGATCAATCATCAAAATGAGGGCTTTTCACCCCATTTTAGTACCCTTCACGGAAGCAAGGTTATTTTTATCTTAGCTTTCGAATTTTTTTGTCTGGTTGGTTTTATTTCATAGTAAAATGATAAATGGCGATGCCTCTTCTTTGTTTTTCGGTTAAGGCACCAGTTCCTGGGATTTGGGGTGTGGCACCCCGATGGTTCTCGACCCAAATTAGAAATTTGTTCTGACGTCCTAGGCGGCTGAAAAGTTTCACTCGTGGGTTTTCGGGTATGGGGCACTCATTGCTGGTGTTGGTTTTACTTGCGACCCATGGTTCCATGGGTACAGGGGTATGGCGCCGCTATGGTTCATCGACCCTAAATTCCTAATTTTTTTTGTGTTACGTCCTGGGAGGCTGATAGCTTGCGCTTGGGGTTTTGGAGCATGGGAAACTTATTGCCGGTGTTAGTTTTGTTCTAACTTGTCGCGATATTGTGTGATATCCACATATAGCATATCGACCTATGCTATCGAGAGCTGATTGCCTTTGCATGCAAAAGGCGTAAGTATACCTACGCTTCACTACGATCTCGATAGAGTTACTGGTTTAGAAAACTGTGTAAGATCAATGCTAATAAGACAAAATGCTGAAAATGATATTTCGATATTCGGCTTTTATTTCTTCTATAAAAAATTAACGTATGGTTTAATGCCTGTCCAGTTATATATATATTCAGCTACTTTCTGTGGACAACCATAAATTAAACGAAATTAAGCGCTTAATACTAGCTCATTCAGTTTCAATTGTAACGGATGCTAGGCTGCAAAAAGAAATAGGAAATATTCAAAATTAGTATTTTGGGTGCACGTCCTGCACGCTCGAATATAACGCTATAGTTTTAGGTAAATATAAGTTGATATTAAATTTGATTGAATTGTGTCGGTCCCGACCTGACTAATATAACCCAGCGAGAGCCAAATGACTCAGACTGACTCGGAGTGTATAATCTGACTAATACAGAATCAAAGTTGAATCACTTGTGCAGTCAAGAAATTATTGCCTGAGACCGTGTCAAAATGAAACTAAATGTTAGTTTATCAGGAATTATGTTGGAAGCGAATCAGCTGAATTAAAGTTCACTCAGTGGCTTTTTATAGTGTAAAATAATTTTCACTGTGGTATGACAAAGTTTAAGGCCTGCTGCATTTTCTCCGTAGAGTAACAAATGTAATTTACAATGTTATACACGTGTATATAATAGTGTTGATGTAAAAAATTCACAGCGACGGAACATTAAACAGTATTTTATGTCCAATAATTTGTTTAAGCATGCTGTTTCGTTTTATTTACAGACCGCATTAAACGTTTGTTGAAAATGCCAACAAGTACTGCAGTTCCTCGAGAAGCTTATTTTTAATATCTCAATGATGATATTTTGAACAAACGACTAAGTTTTTTTTCATTTTCTAACTTATGATTGTTTTGGCATGACGTGATTGTTTTAGGACACCATATTCGTTAGCAGAAAATAGCGCATGTCCGCTTTCCATGAGGTGGAATTAGGTTTATAAAAACACAGATCCATTAATTGTGATATAAAATCTAAATTTTCTACATAGTTACGTAGCGCCGTGCTTTATTGGTTTAAAAAATCAAACTTAAATTAATTTTGTGTGTAAATATATATGTAAATAAAAGAGCTACAATGATTAGATATTTCAATGCAATATAACGAAACGCAAAGCGAACTAAGATAAATTCTGGTTTCAAGTTTGCAAATTTTCAATATCTTTTAACAGTTAAAGCAAACAACGATCCTTAAAAACAGCATTTGGTAGTGGCTAGTGGGACAGGTTTGTGCGGAAAAAATTAGTGAAACTAGCTATAATCTTTTTGGATGCTTGTTTCATGATGCACACCAAAGTTCATGGCTTACTTCACAATTATAGATAGGTACAAAACCATTTTAGCCTTCTTAACAAATACCTTATATATACAATAAAAATTTACATAGCTACTTTAATAATAACAAATATTATTATAAGTACAGGATTGAATTAGGCAAACCAGTCTGTGCTATAATTTCTTGGCTTACAACTGAGATTATCATTGAGACGTTTGAATTTTATAGTATTTGGTAGTTAAGTCTTATTTCTATAGTTTATCCGAACGGTGAAAGGCTACCTGGTTTTAATAATTTGTTTTGAGTCTGAATCATAGCCTAAGGCTCGCCAGCTTAGGGGGTAATTTTTGTTAAGGTTGAGGCTATTCGATAGAAAATCCCAAACTAAAAATGCCAAATTCTTGTACATTGCATCAATTTGTACGATGGAGCTGACGACTATCTATCTAATGATTCCGCAATTGTTTCTTACATATAAAAATCAACGTAAATTTATTGTGATGAAAAAGGCATAAAATGGATCATAAGATTAACAACCTTTTCATAGATTTGTTATCTGTTGTCCGAATATATAGATTTGTTTTGCCTATTCAAAACATGTTGCATGTTAACTGTTTGAAAAATTTAATCGTGGAACGTGCTATATGCTCCGCTGAGACCGTTGGGTTAGTATCATTAATATAGTTTTACTTAGTCACTTTATTCTTACGCGAACTATAATGAAACTGTAGTGAAGCATTAAATTTTCATTCTGTATCATGGCCAAATATTATAGTTATGCATTGTGACATATGATCGAAATCAAATTAGTCTTAACAGGTTATAGATATTGTGTAATTGCGAAAGAGAGCTTTCGTGTATACGTCTCCGGTCCAAACATCCTCAATTTTGTAGAAACATCGTTAATTTTGGTACCATTCGAATCAAAATACTTGTGATACGATTACTTGTGATACCCAAAATTTTCGAACAAATCTTTTGTTTCAGTAACATGCTATTCAGGCCGGTTTGACAAACAGAGTCGAATAATTCAAAAGTCAACGGCATTAATGAGTTTACGGCTAAGGCTTTCAAGTAATTAAGACTAGCTCTTTACCGCACGACTGATTGAGCTGAATTTTATGCTTGTCATGGTATATCATTTGCTAACGGCAATAAGCGAAGCCAATATACAACATTTGCTTAAATTTGTCTCTAAAATTCAAATTTGCAAGCTGTATTTCCTCGTGCGAGAGTTTTATTTCAGCAATTATATTTCAAAAGCATGTCACCTTAGGTCAAGGCCATTGTGAAAATTTAAGCTAAATCGGTTTCTTACAACCAAGATGCGAATGGTAAAAGCAAAAATGGCCTGATATTCGTCTGGAACATGGTGTTGCTTGAGCACCTTTCCTAGAATTCTACAGCCCGAAATTTGTCAATTTCGAAAATACAAAAGAAGTATTAGTACCATTCGATTCATCTTGACGAGTCGGTTTAAAAAATGCTCTTTAAGCCATATTTATGGCAAAAAGTTTTGATTTTGGTTCCCAACGATCCGACCTTTTTCAGTACCTAAAATTTTTGAAGGTTTTCCCGATAAATATATAATTATATACGCCATTGAACTCGCATTGACGACCTGATTTGAATGTTGTAAAAATTAGCTTACTCTTTTCATGAGTTAAGGAGTTATTACCATTCTATGTAAAATCCATTCGAACAGTATATAAAATTATCTATTTGTCGAGGAAAAATTTTTGTTCGAAAGTTTCGGGTACCTGGATGGACAATAGGACCCCAAAATTTTGTTTATCATAAATATTGCCGAAATAGACATATTCTGAACCGAGTCGTCGAGCTGAGACTAAAAATACCAAAATTTGCCCCATATCTTCAAAATGGACGAATTTCGGGGTTGGTGATTCTAGGAATTTTCCCAGTACAGTAAAAACGGCTAAGTTAAAATTGACTGAATCGAGTCTGTCGCAACCAAACTTGCTAAAATTTAATGAGATTTTCACTCAGTTTGACCTAATAATTTCATGGCTCAAGTAACTCAATCCTTGACTTAGTAGGAGGTATATTTCTCACACGTTGAGTCAAGATTGACTCTGATTCGGTTAAACTTCAATCGTTTACCGAGTCAGGTTGCAACCGACAAAGTAGTGTAAAATTTAACTCAGCGCATTTACAGTTAACCTTGCTCTTGGAAAGTTATATGCGTAAATTTGGTTTGAGACGCGTAAATCTAAACGCGCCAAATATAAAAGATTAACAAAAAACACTGATCGTTAGCTGAATTGTCAGTGTTTCTACGAAATTGTATTAATTATATACAGAATGTGCATAACGTAAATATTCAATACTATTTGTTTGTGATGTATTTTTATATTTTTTATTAAAACATCGAAATTTCTGTCTATGTTAAATTTTAAGGCTAATTTTGCACATATTTGATTTCGTATCATATTTAACGTGGAGCATATTGCAATCTACTCGCGATGTCTGCATTCTCCCAGCGTAGCATGTATACATTCTTATATTTGGATTCAGGAATTACAGGTGTTGAAACCGACATTTTTATTGAATTAATTTCTGCTATTACCTGTGGTAAACCCAGCGCCCATAAAATGTCTGTTATTAACACTTATGTTTTAGGTAGCAGTTTATTCAACATCAAGTAAGTTTAAGCGTAGCCGTAATCAATATCAAGGTATCACAGAACTTATTCGGAGTTGGTTTTGAACGGAAAAAGCTATAATGAATTGCAAATTTGTTTTGTCAGCGCATCTTAAAACAACGATATACCCGGACCGTCTGCAGCCATAGTCGGCCGGCCCTGTCTGCGTACGTCATGGCCGAAAAATAGTAGTGAACTCAACTGTGTGGTCAAACATACCTAGCTGCCGTACTAAATGTTAAAACTTGAACCACAGGCACACTGACAGTAAGAATATTTAAGTAAAATATGGTACTGTGTTTAGGTATAAAATATTTGAATGTAAATATAAAAACATTAAAAACTTGGATGGCATTGGAAATCAGTAAACCCTGAGTCTAGGAAAGGTCTGTTCTATCACAGAACTCTTGCTTAAGGACACGATGTTATTTCTTTTACAGTTAGGGTTCAATTGACCAGTCCTGCGTTGTAAAACCGGTGTGTTTTACAGTAAAATATTTATTATCGTTAGGTAATAGCAACCATTAGTTATTCTGCCGCTGCTGCGTAACCTTCGGGTAAACTAAATAACAGCCGCAGCAACCTTTATGATTTTTTCAGTGGTTAAACAAACTAGAATACTTATGAGCCACGGATATATAAATGGTGATCCAAATCCTCTTTCCAAAAGTTTAGTGGTTTTGTAACTGTTTTGCAGCCTGTAACTGCGAAATTCGAATAACTGGCTTTCCGAGCGTGACCGAATGTTTTAGCGAGCTATCCCGTCCTACCAATCTAGAAGGTGCATCTTAAACTCCCGCCGATACCTGAAGTTTTACATTTGATTTTGTTTTTGTCCCAAACAAATAAATGATGCTCTTGACATAAAAAATCATTATGGAACTAACATAGCATTAATAAAAGATTATTGAAATCCCTGGTATGACGTTTATTCAATAGTGTGAATTATTGATAAACGACGAATGTATGTCAAAGACAAGATTATGTAGGTTTATAAATATTAACGAGCTGGACTATAGAAGCATAAATCACAATATAACATTCTACATGTCGAACATATGACCCCAAAATTTTAGAAACCAAACAATTCATGCGAAGCATCTAGCTAACGCCAAATTTGTTTCAGTGACCTTTTATGAGATTGAAAATTAAAAGTTAAGTATATCTAAGTTGGATATATATTAAATTTATGTATGTATTTATGTATGTCAAAGACAAGATTATGTAGGTTTACAAATATTAACGGGCTGGACTATAGAAGCGTAAATCAGAATATAACATTCTACAGGTCGAACATATGATCCCAAAATTTTAGAAACCAAACAATTCATGCGAAGCATCTAGCTAACGCCAAATTTGTTTCAGTGACCTTTTATGAGATTGAAAATTAAAAGTTAAGTATATCTAAGTTGGATATATATTAAATTTATGTCAGTATATATAAGCACGGTTAAGCTTAATTTTTTGTAAATGTGACTGTTGATATAACAGGTTTACCAAATCTTAGCATAAACGTAAAACGTGAGCAGTCAGATAAAACCTGAAAACATCATTGTAGTCTATATCATAGTTGTGGAAGATCTGTCGGATTAGGTGGAGTAGACGGCATGTGGACGGGGTAAGCTCGCGGGTGTAGGTCCTCGAGAGATAGACTTCCTGTTCATTTTTGCCAATTTTACCCCAATCTATGCTAAGTGTTTTTGCTAAAATTCTCCGCTCACATTTTGCTCACGGCGGCGGTGCCTCAGGGATATGGCTTGAGACGTGTTAGACCATTGGAGATTAGTTCCTTCCAGTATTTCCCCCAATTGACTTCTATGGTCTGTATATACCGTTAATCTCAAGGAATGTAATGCACTATTTCAGAAGGAGGATCAATTTGAATAATCAACAAATTTCAGCACAGTTAATATCACTTAATATTCTTTGCTTGTTTCTTTTCCTTGTCAGCATCAGTTTGCTTATTAGCATTTACTGAAAATAATTATTGGACTCATGATATAAATTGTCAATCTATTAATAAATGAACAAATTAACGAAAAACTGCATGAGGCCGTCTTTACTTTACGTCTTATCCACTATGTCCTATCGAAACAGATTTGCAATCGCATTGTGTTCGATCAGAGACGATCCGATAGGAATAAACTCCGCGGCTACCGTATACGTGTGTTAATTGCATGTTCTCATGCTGCATCATCCGACTTGGGTATATATTCGTGCATGTTCTAGCGTATCTAGTCGGATTCCATATAAACAAACAACAATATGCGATCAGCTCGGTCAGGATCGGTTTGGTACGTATCAGGCTGATTCAAGCCACGCACAAAGATGAGTTCGGATTATACTTTTCTGACAGCTAGGACTATTTCGATTGCAAAAAAGTTTCTTTTAAACATTCCAGCAGTATCATTTAGCAACCTTAAATAAGGTCTTAACTCTATATATTTGCTTTATCGTGGCTTCTAACTTTACTGCTTTTCGAATATTCTAATGTTGTCTCATCTAAAAAAGTCGTACTTGAAATCAGACTTTGTTGTAATTGCTCATTCCTTAGTTATTTCTCATAAGCCTTTGCTCCGCTTGTCAGACAGGTTGCCTGTGTAACAGCCCGAGTTTTGCGGGAATCTTAAACACTCAAAATCAGGCCATGAAGGCCTCAAGATTCAACGGGTAAAGGGGCGAATCGGATACCGGTGGAGCGTGATCCAAGGATTCGTTATTGTAATGGTATTTTGTGTTGAATTAAATAAAACATTGTATCGTATGTTATAACCGTGTTATCACGCTCCACCAGCCCGAGGTGCGCGGGGTGATTTCGCACCGAAAATTGAATCAATATCTTATGGTTAGGGTATCCGATCGATCCCCGGACGATTATTGCTATATATATTTTAAAACGTTGTGTCATTTATTTGTGTTGAAGTATAGGACGGATGCGTAGTCGGATCGGCTGGGGACAAAGGGGGAGAGATTTCGCGTTTTTTTCTCACAAATCCGACTTGACGAATTTTGTTACTTAGTCAGATGAAGGCGATTCCGTTGTGCATCCGGCGATGTTACATATTCATAATTACTGTATTGTATGGGAGTGTCAGGATGGGTAGGGGTGTTGTACGAAACTCTTATGATAAAAATGCGTTGATGAGGTTTCTAATGT